>JAAMXK010001614.1:0-10323 GCA_019693575.1 Thalassiosira oceanica | reverse complement strand
TGGAATGTTCGACGGAATAGCGATGTCAACTCCGATGGGCTCGTTATCGATTGGTGGACACAAGATCCCGGTGAATTCAGTTCAAACTGGTGACACGGCCTTCCCTGGTTTTGGAAAGTTTAAATGAGACATCGGTGAAATAATATAATTTATATCATAGTATGGTAATAAGTATTTTCAATTTACGATTTTAATTGTTGACAAAGTTACACGAACAACGGCTGCCATGATTACATAACGAAACCCTTTTGTGTACTTAGTCGCAGACAAGACAATGTCCGGAGGCTACTACGGCAACAAAACCGTTACTGGCATCTCAATCACTCATAAAACTGAGAGATGCTTTTTGACTGAGGCCATTGCTCGTCTAAAAGACAACACAGGCCTATCCAGTTCTAACCCTGGATCTGAATACTCCAAGACCAATCCTCTGATCTGATCATTATCGACTGTTACAATAAGGGAAAGATGACTCTCTAGGTGTACACAAGTCTTAATACTGTGAAATTTGCGTCTGCGGTTTACATTGTTGGCTCAAACAGGTAGAGCAAGTATATTTATCTCACACGACAAACATAGAGTGTTGGTTGGTGTTGTCAGCTCTCTGATACAAGAGAAAGAAACAAAGGATACTTCGTGCACCTAGACACACAGAAAGTTCTGTTTCTTGTCCTCGATTACTTACTGGTCCTTCTCCCCTTATCTATGCTTCTCCCCCCTTTTCCAGTGAAATGCTTCGAGAGCAACAAAAATAATGGTGAAGGGTCCAGAGTTTTGTATGTACAATGCCAGGCTGAGCTCATTTGTCCATGCAATGGAGGACTATGAGGATACCGCTCCGGACAGCTCGGGCAAGCTTGAGCTCAGTCACTTGGGCTGGACTCAAGTGGACCACCACATTTTTACGTTTGCTCACCAGTTGCTTACACTGGATCTCGCCTACAACAATCTAACCGAATTGCCAAATCAAATGTGCTCGTCCCTGTGTCTGCTTTCTGAGCTGAATGTTTCGTGCAACAAACTATCATGCCTCCCAGAAAATGTTGGGACGTTGCAGCACCTTCGCACGATCAAGGCCAATGGAAATAATCTAAATTCCCTCCCAAGTGGAATTGGCAGGTCAGTCAGCCTCGCGTACACTTTTTATTTTAAATTCTTTACTTGAGTGAATTTAAGTCCGGCAACACAGGTGCAAGATGCTTGAGACTCTGAATCTGTCCGAGAACATCCTCCAGAGTTTGCCGTCCGAGCTGTCAGGGTGTAACAAGCTTCACACTCTCATGTTGCAAAACAACAACCTGAAGGGACTTCCATTGGAGCTCTCCATCCTCAGTTGTTTGAAGGAAATAAACGTTTGCAACAACAAGGAGCTAACGGCATCTCTGCCTGAGGCAATTCACCAGGATGCCTCTTCAATCCTTTGGATCCTGGCCCTGAGGAATGAGAAGCAACACCAGATTGAGACGCTGAAAACGGTTAACAAGACGTTGCAATACGATATCGTCAGCCTGAAGAAGGAGCTCGACAACGCAAAAGACCGAATTACCCATTTGGAAGAGAAGAGGACACTTCTCGAGGCGGAGATGGAAAGCGTTCGATACTATTTGCGGACGAGATCTCACATAAGACAGTGGCGGCACGAGTTGACAGACAAGTGGGAAGAGGCAACAAGAAGAAAGCCCATCAAATGAACAAGCCGTTCGACACATTTTATCATACCACGTCCATTGGCGTCCGTGGAACCTTTTGGCACTTCATTTTTATTTGCTCGTTTCCACTTTATATTACGGCAATGGCGGCACTGACAAAAATTTGAATGGTTCACCCTCTTTTTGCGCTCGACATTGCTGTCTGCCGGGTTCACATTCCTCAATAAAGCGTTTTCAGCTGGCACCGCTAGGACCTTCCCCGCACTTTGAAGCCAAAAGCTACATATAACACAAACACTATTATAAGAAAGGCAAAAATTGGACTTGTGCTGCTGCTAAGTATGGTCTTTATCTTTATTAAGCTAGCCCTACCTGTGCTGCATCACTTGCATCACGGCACGGCCACAGTGTCAAATAAATTAAGTCTCTGCCACGCCGCTTTTTTCTATTGATTGGGGGCCACCCTCTCATCTCTCTTCATTTGGCTCAATGTCTCTATGGTGGTGCCTCTGACCCTGAGCGAGCATGGATTAGTAGATTTGATGTTTCAATTCTGGGGATGAAATTGTCATTAGTCATCCACTGGGATGCAACAGATAAACAAGCCGCTAATCAAAAAAGGTCTATGATGGAGCTCATTCATGCTACTAGAATGTACGCTCAAAAAGCTGTCCGCCCGCTACAACCTTAGCCAAAGACGAGATCAAAGCATGGGAGATTGCCTTTGGCAGAGTTGCCGAAATGAAAGTAGCAGCGTTGAAGACCGCCGGACATTTGAACTAGACATAAAAATGACCGCTGATGATCACGATAGTGCAACTCCCGATGCACGATATTCATCAGAAAAAAAGTTACCAACAAATTTGTCCATCACTGCCGCCCATCACGCTCTAATCTCTTGGTGGAAGTTTGACAAATTTCGGCAGCCGAACTTTGGGACGCCACGGCACGGCTGTGTCTGACACATGTGAGACGCAGTACGATAGACCTTTTTTCGATTCCCACTTCTAAACTCCACGTGGATGTTTGGGATCTGGAGGAGCTCAATCAATTTTGGCTAGTTAGCGTTGAACACTAGTAAATTTTGCCGGCCGAATCATCCCTGTAGTATGGCAGCACCGTGACGAGCATGCATTGGAGATGCTGTATGAACTTTGCTGCACGCCCAACTCCTAATATTCGCCGAGATATTCCTATAGCACCTTGGACGATTTGTCGTGTTACTACGTAGTTGGATTCAGTCGCGCAAATCAATTGAGTTCAGCGTAGCGCTAGCCCGCTACCGAAAAAAGGTCTATTGTACAATCGTCAAACGTTGTTGTGTTCATGTCAAAAGTCCCAGAATGGCCGAGACAACCAATCGCATCTTGGACATAGGCTATCATGTTGTTTTGCTGCCTTGCTTGGCTAAGCCCCCCCCCCTTTTTTGCATCCCAAAGACGCAGCAGCTCGATCCCCCAAAACTAAACGGCCCAGTCCAGCCCGCCCAACCACGTCACGTGGCTGCCAGGCAGGGGGGACTCATTAAGTAATCATCCCCGCGGCCGCCCCGCGGCCGACCCCGTGGGCCAACGGCCCGTGGCCGTGGGCCCACGCCGCCGCCCGCTTGCTGCGCTGCGAAAACGTGAAGGCGCTCGTCCCTCTCACTGTACTCACTGTCCGTTGCCATTGGCGATCCAAGTCGTCACTAACAAGATGGCCGAGGAGAAAGCGAAGCCGCCGGCGATCGCCGTAGGAGACTTGGTCGAACTCAAGGATCTCAAGGGGGCTCGGCATTTGAACGGCCTTCGCGGCCGCGTGGTGAAGTATGTCAAGAAGGACAAGCGGTGGGCCATCCGTCTCGAGTCGACGAGCGAAGTCATCAAGGCCAAGGTCGCAAACATCAAGATACTACCAGTCCCGCGAATAATCGTGGACGGGAACTATCTGGACGATGTAAAAAGCGCAATAGACAAGGCGAATCCAGGCGACATAGTTGAACTCAAAGAGGGCGACTATCAGTGGAAAAGAGACTGCAAGCCAATGGACATGAAGAACATGAATGATGCCCTGAAATCAAAGAAGAAGGCGAATGGAGATGATGCCCTTGTGATCGATAAGCCGATCAAGATCTGGGGTCCGCCAGGTGGGATCGATAGCGTTCAATTGAACTGCCAACTCGTCGTGGATCAGGGGTGGTCGTCTCCATCAGGCGATGTCTTGATCTCAAACCTCGCAGTCAAGCCGAACATCCTTGTCAAAACAAATAACTACAAATCGGTCACGTTTAGCTGCGTCAGGTCGCAGCAGGACGACCAGGACGAGGACGGGGTGTGCGTCCACATTATGAGGGGCGGCAAGTGCCTATTCTACCGCTGCGAGATCATCGGCGGGACCGAGGCCCTCTACATCGACGGCATCGACCAGCTCTCTCAGAGCCAAGAGGACAACGAGGATATGGTCCACCTCAAGCAATGCGTCATCCGAAACGGCGCCAAGCGTGGGATCTGCGCCGACGACAAGTTCATCCTCGAAGACACCACTATTTCCGATAATGGGTGGTACGGCATTCGAAGCAACAAGGGTTGGACCGACAAGGGTAAGAACAACTGGCAGAAAAACCCCATGAAGCCCAATCAGGGACCTAGCAGTGGCAATGGAATGTTTGACGGAATAGCGATGCCGATGTCGTCAATGGGCTCGTTATCGATTGGGGGGCACAAGATCCCAAAGAATTCAGTTCAGACTGGTGACACGGTCTTTCCTGGTTTTGGAAAGTTTAAATGAGAATGGTGAAAGAACAGGATTTAAAATGTTCAACTTTAATCTGGTACGACAGAGACATCTTGACATATTTTGAATGAGATTGGATTTTTTTGAAAATCTTACGTACAGCTTCGCAAAACTTTGGGTTAGGTGCAGAAAATACCTTACTGAAGACCCCATCAATACCAAAACTGACACTTTGAACGTCAGGGATTGGGTTATTTTTAGTTCTGCAAGGGGGATCTGTGTGATCAAAAGTTTGTGACGTGGCTTAGAATCTTCTCTTCCAATCTGAAGGACATGTGCTATGTGTTCTCTTAACAAGATCAACCACTGCTGCCAACCCTCTGCACAGTAGTAGGCTAGTAGTAGTAGGCAAGGAAGGTCTAATAATCTAAAAGTAAGAGAGGAGGATAAATTGTATTTGTGCAGTATTCATGTTGTTCGCTTATCAAAACTAAATGGGCTTTCGAGCTCATCACTTCCATCTTCATTTATCCGGCAATATGATCCCATCCATCAACATAACCCACCCAGGCTCTACTAAATAGACCAACTCTAGAAATTTCCAGAGTTGGCTTTGCGCTTCACGTGTTATTTAGTTAGGCACACAGCTGCAGGGATATCCCTTCCTTCGAGACTTAAAGACCAAGTCTCGATGTGTCAAGACTTGGGGTTGAGCACGAAATCAACGCTCCTGTAGTGCACCCCTGGCCGGGAAATCGCAGCAGATCCATCCCTGGGCCTACTGTGGTGGATTGCTGGCGCCGGTTTGGTCGGAATCGGTGCAACGGTCGCGGAATAAGGTAGGCAGGCTCTCGACAGAGGCACGCCGTGCTTTCTTACGATGCAGCAGCAGGCTTTGGCTTCTCCTCTTTGCCTATATGGACGTAGTGGTGCACAAGGTCCCTCTCTTCTCATGCCTCGATCTTCTACTTGAGGAGGAAATCCGACAGCGCTACTTTGATACTTCGATCTAGGATGGCTTTGCAGACGTGAAATTTATCATCCTGTTCGTCCCTCTCTAGCATGCTGCGCGTACGACCAGTTGAAGCTCCCGAAATTCTTCTACTGGACCATTCTGGACGCGACAAGCGGGGGAGACCTCACCAGGGGGGTGCGTGGTTGAATAGGTTCTGGTGTCGATACCTATCTAGGTAAATTAAATAGTCCGTGAACATGCACTTTAAAAACGGTCCTCACCTTTAGAAGGCACAGCTGCTTATGAACGCACGCACGAAGAAGCCAACCACGCACCAACTTTTTCGCAACGGGCGGGACAACGATGATGTGGTCCGTGGTCCTTGCTTGGCTTTAGCTTTTCCTTCTTCTTCCGGGTGAAGTGCTGCCTCTCGAGTTCCATCAGTTCCATCTCGAATCTAGCTAGGTATCTGCGCTGGCACGTCTTGGAGGAAGGAGCGTCGCGGGCGTCGCGAGAGCGATGCGCCGCTGCCCGCCCTACATAGTTGTGTGTCGGGGGCGCTCGCCGAAACCACCCTTTCTTCCTCCACCTTTCCCCTCCACTGAAGCGTACAATAGAGGGGCAACCGTCGCACGATAGGGAACGATGAAGCTCATCACAGGTCCCCTCTTACTGTTATGCGCTCTGGAGATTCGGGGATCGTCGTCGTTCCTCACGTCGTCCGCGCCCTCCATTTCTCCGCCATCGTCATCCTGCTCCGCTCGTCAGCTCGCAGCCCTCACCGCCCCACCGCCCGCTGAGCTTGAAGAGGTCTACGGAACGATCGTCGGCGACACCAAGGGCGCCGCCCTTCGGCTCTCCGACGTGGCCATCTCGCGCGGCGCCACGTCCCTCCTCAAGGACATCAACTGGAGCGTGCAGCCGAACGAGAGATGGGGCATCGTGGGCGTGAACGGGGCGGGCAAGAGCACTCTCCTAGGGGCGATCACGGGGACGGTGCGCATGGACAGCGGAGCGGCGCTCGTGCACTCGAACGAAAGGGTGGGATATATGAGGCAGACCGCCGTGAGTGGCAGCACGAGGACGGTATACGAGGAGGCCAAGTCGGAGATGACGGCGCTGGAAGAGGCAGGAGAGGCCCTTGAGTCTGCCACGAAGGCTGTCGAATCCGGCGACTACAGTGAGCAGGCACTCGATGCCCTGGCCGATGCACAGGAGAACTTCGAAAAGCTTGGCGGTTATGAGCAGGAACAGATGGTTGAAACCGTCCTCAAAGGCCTCGGATTCGAGCCGGAGGACTCGGACAGATTGTGCTCCAGCTTCAGCGGTGGATGGCAGATGAGGATTGGACTGGCGAGGCTATTGCTCAGCAGGCCGAGCTTGTTGTTGCTAGACGAGCCGTCGAATCATCTCGATAGCGCGGCAAGGGACTGGTTGGGCAAATATATTGCCAAGTATGACGGTAGTGTGGTGTTGGTTAGTCACGACGTGGGTCTCATGGATGCAAGTGTAAATAATATTGTGGAGATAACCGCAGGGACACTGATTGAATACAAGTCCTGCAACTACGGAAGTTACCTCGAGGAGAAGGAGTTCAGAGCGCTGTCTGCGCAAGCGGCTTACCAGAAGAATCTTGAAGAGGCGGCAAACCTGCAGAAGTTTATTGACAAGGTACGAAGAACAGAGAAAAGTCTGCAACTCAAATCAATTCCGCTCAATACATCGATTTCGCAAATGATGCCAGTTCAGCGCGGGTACAAAAAGCAAGTCTGCGCAGTCGAGGGTTAAGATGCTCGAAAAGATGAAAAGAGAGGGCAAAGTGAGTACTAGGTCGCATCCTCTTTTGAGTTGGTATGCTTCATTAACCTCACTCTTCAAACATTCAGTTAGACCCCCCACCGGCTGCTGTAGTAGCGAGCACCAAGATACCCTATCTTAAATTGCCCACACCACCGAAGCCCTACGGCGAGAACTTGCTTACAATTACGGATGCGACCATCGGTTACAGCACTGAGGAGGAACCATTGCTTCGAAACATCAGCTTGAAGATCCCACGCGGCATGAAGCTGCTGCTCCGAGGTCCGAACGGCGCTGGTAAAAGTACGCTTCTCAAGGCGCTCCGTGGCAACGTGGAAAGCATGATCCAGGAAGGCACCCGGTCAGAGAACGAGAAACTCAGGCTGGGCGTATTTACTCAGGATCTGGCCCAGGAATTGGACAAGGAGGCGCGTGCCGTCGATCTGGTGACGACTTACGCACGGACGGGCGACGATGGAGACATAACGGTCACAGATGAGATGGCTAGGAATGTGATGGGCTCATTGGGGCTCAGTGGCGAGAAACCTCTGAGACAGATCAAGGCTCTTAGCGGCGGGGAGAAGGCGCGAGTTGCCCTGAGTATGTTTGCGTTGAAGCCGAGTAATCTTCTCATGCTTGACGAGCCTGTGAGTCCGCACGTGCTCGCGATTGAAGTCTTTTTCTTCTGTGCACCTCTGACTTGCTCTATTCCTAGTCGAATCACCTCGATGTGGGTTGCATCCAGGGTTTAGCCAATGCCTTGAGTGGCTGGGGTGGAAAGGATGGTTCCATCGTTGTTGTATCTCACGATAGAGAGTTCTGTGAGAAGGTTGGTTTTACCCACGTGGGAACTGTGGTAGACGGAAGACTGAAACTTGAACAGAGGTCCCTGCGAGAGAGTGATTGGGAGCAGTACGAGATAGGCGCCAAGCTCAAATAAAATGGCGATAGACTATTACATATCAAGTAATTAGGCACTTCAGTAGATACATGCATTTATTGTGGATGAGAGATAGGTGGGATGCAAGTTTTGAACTGCCTGCACGAAGTATGCGAGACTTCTTCCCTTAAAAGGATGATGTTATTGGTGCGGTGACCTCTCTTGCCTCGTGATGATCATTGATAGTATGACTCCCCAGAGGATCGAGGACGGGAAGGGGTTGGTGGGCAACTCCGCGCCGGTCGAGTCAATGTTTCTTTAACTACATTTCATAATTGTAGAGTGTCAACGAGAACTGTCTGGCAAAAGATGAAATATGAATTTGAAGTCATATCTCTTTAAATAAAAAAGGCGACCACTGCTTTTATTAAGTCAAGGACTCGTTGCCGTTCCTCCAAGCCTCTGGGAAGATCGCATCGGGCAGCATCATGGGATGACGGAATGCCCTCCTCGTCGTGCCGTCGACGCCATCGCCGTATCCCCTCCAGGCGAAGAAGAACGCATCTCTCGGGACGTCCGTGATGAAGTGCGTCTCCTCCACGGCGAAGTCGCCGCGGGTCAGATGCCTCGACCTCTTGACCGTCTCGATCCGTACCGTGTACGAGTAGCCCCTGCGGCTGGTCCTGCCGCCTCCCACGTACTCCCTATCGACGACCGCGCAGGGGTGACTGTGGCCCTCGTCGTCGTCGTCCCCGTCGAGGACGGCCACGTCACCGTACTCGCGCTCGAACTTCGGCGTCGTTTCAGGCTCGTGGAGGTACGCCGCCAGATGGTTGAGGTTGACGTAGCACATTTGCTCGACCGACGCCGGTCGAGGGTCGGAGAGGAGCTCGTCCTGCGTGGGCAGTACAGGGTGCGCCGAGTCGTACTCGTCTGTGGAGACAGTGTCCTCGTCCTCTCGGCTGTAGAAGTCGACCTCGCCCGCGAGGTCCTCGGCCGACGGCGGCACCCAATCCTTCCTGTGCGCCTCCCAGGCATCGGACCACTCTTTCCCGTAGTCAATCAAAACTTCCTCCCCCTCCTCTATGTCCCTCAAGGCGATGTACTCGAGCATGAGACTCGCCCTCCACTCGAATTTGAGCTCGTCAAGGCTCCGGTTCAGCCAGTCCTTGTTGTGGAAGAAGTCAAAGTCCCGCGCCCATCTAACCTCGGCGTTGTAATCCTCGGAATGATGGTTGATGTAGCCCACGCCGCTCCCGTAGGGAAAGAGCAGCATCGTCGAGTTCGGGTGGCCGAAGCAGTAGTTCAGCAGGAGCTGTTTCCCCAGCGGCTTGCCCTCGTCCCTGACCGCCGTGTTGTTCACCCGCAGGCCCGGCAGGACGTCGTACATTTCGAAGTACTCCGAGTGGGGGAAGTGCACGACCGGCGCCGGCGCCACCAGCCCCCCCCTCTCTATCCTGCGCGTCGCGAACGCGCCGTGTCCCGCGTGCGGGATCGACGACGTCCCCCCCCGGAGGTTGTCGGCGCACTTGCCGCGTCGTTCGAGGTACTCCATAGGTCGTATCGACTGCTCCCTCTCGACGGCTTTGATCGACTTGCCGTCCTCGGCGACCCTCACGGCACCGTCGTAGTGTCGCGGGAGGGCGTTCCGCTGTCCCGTCTCGTACGGGAAGTTCCGGATCACGTCCCAGAGGTCGGACTGCGCGCTTTCGACCCGGCCGGGCGTCGTGCCCCGCTCGCTCTTCTCGCGGACCCTGCCCGCGAAGTCCGCGTAGCGCCCCATGAAGCGCTCGGCCTTCGCGTAGTGCCGCCCCACGGGTATAATTCCGAGCTCGTCGACCCGGCCGGAAAACCAGGCCTCGCCGTAGCTCACGAACAGCTCGGACTGTAGTTTCGATGACGCGTGTCAGCGCACAAGAGGAGTAGAACGAGCCGTGCGCAAGAAAAGACACGCAAAATCGAAGGAGACTCACTCCGGCGTCGATGTCGAGCGCGGCCGTGCTCGTCCGGTCGATCCAAGGCGTGTAGGCGCCGCGTCCCGGCGAGTCGAAAGGCACCTCGGCATCATCGAATCTAACATTGTGTTCGTCGACGTTGTTAAGGCTGAAGTGGCAGTTCGGCATGGCTGTTGGCAGAGGACGGTGGATACCCGTGTGAGAGCAAGCTGAAGTCTGGACAGGCCGGCAGTCGAGTCCCGTGAGCGTGAACGGCAAATGCCATGGACTGACACAGTCGGAGGGCCCATTCGATGGCAGCCCCGCGTCCACGGTCATCGTCGTTTCGAGCCCGGCCAGCCAGCTACCCCCGGCTTCTCGGCTTCTCCTCCATCA
>JAAMXK010001607.1:0-11486 GCA_019693575.1 Thalassiosira oceanica | reverse complement strand
GGAGGACGGAGTTCGTGGTCGGGGGGGATTGGGTCGAGCATCATGGTGGGCCACGACAACTGGTAAGGATCTCCGCCCCCTCTTTTCTCTTGCCTTGTTTTTTCCGTAGCAGCACGCTCACCCACCGACACCACTGCAATTACGTGCTACGATGGATGCCCACGGACGAACGCGTCCTGTGAATAGCTTCGCTGACGCCCGAAGTCATTGCCGCATATGACGGACAACACTCCTGACTCGCCAGAGGCTCCGCAACCGTCATCTTCCATCTGTTCTAAACAAAGCGATCACCTGAAATCCCCTGGAATTATTCCAGGTGCGGTCTCGGTAGAACCTGTCCACCGTGATTTGTCACACGTGAATTCTGATAGAACAGACGGAGTGGCGGAGCGCGGAGCGGATGACCGTCGACGCCCGGAGGATACGCAACCAGCGACCATCTCGGCTGAATCGGGATTGACATACAGCCTACAACAGAGCTCCTTAAGGAGTCACGAGTCGCAAACGGGTATGGGCCTTATGAGTCGCATCACAGCGGGTACGCCGCAGCCTAATGAATCGGGATTGGCACACAGTCTGCCTACGCATATTCGATCGACTCGGGTACGCCCATGCACATAATTGTTACTCCATCTTGTCAATCAATCTGACCATCGAATCACTGCGTGCAAACGCTCGACTACGGTACGTCAGATCAATTTAACCATCAAATCCTGGAACTTCACAGTATGCGGGCTATCAGTACAACATTGGTGAGTTTCCCCATTCTATTAGCAGATAATGTATGTTGAAGGACGAACACTCACTATTTCTTCCTCTTTCATGGACGTCGAACTTGTTGCTATCCAATCTACAGCGTATTGGTGAGTGAGTTCTCCAAGTCTATTGCTGGCACAATGTATGTTGCTTGAAGACCAAACACTCACTCTGCCTTCTTCCTTCAACTGCACTATCCTCCTTACCTCCGCCTGCCTCACATCGCCATCCATAACTACATCGTCTTCTTCATCCCATGTTTCAGAATAGTTGAAATCACCTGAAATCTTTCGCGGTCTTGGTGATCCTGTCCATTGGGTTACGGCCCGCGTGAAATCCGATACATATGGAATATGGAACAGGAATCGATGGGAAAACTTGGGCGGTAACCGAGGAAGCAGAGCAAGATGCCGCTGCCGCAAGTGATCCAGCCGCCGAGAGGAACGTTCTCGATACTGCCTGATACGAAGCCGCTGACGTATAAGCTCTGACAAAGATGGAAAAATGGCAAACTTGCACGTGCAACGCCCGATACATATGTAGATGTGATAGAGTTGTAACAGTTATTAATTAGATGGCGGAACCTGAACCGGAACTACTACTACTAGCATAGAGATAGAGAATGATGGAAACTGGTTAGCTTGGTAGATCGTCTACCCATACGCTGGTAGAAAAAGGATGCGCTCCACCATGTTTGAAGGTTTCCATCTACCCATTGCCGGTGGCGGATTGTATATACCTAAATCGGCTGGCAGTTTAGGGTGGATTATAATCTCTTCATGGTGGCCATATCTACCTACAAAATAGGTAGCCGTAAACCGAACGGCGCGGGTATTCGTCTACCCTGCTCTCCAGGTAGAATCAGTGTTTCAGATGGGGGCATCTGTGTGGCTCATTGACTTACTGTGGCGGCCGGCGCCACTGGAACATCTTGTCTCTGATGAGGGTAAGTAGGGATCATCTACTATGGCAAGTCAACCTCCGTGTTGACAAGCCATCCGAGGACGACCTTCGTTGATGTTTCAAGCGATTGGCCCCCTTGAAGCAATTTCTTGAGGTAGATGGGGTCCTTCTTCCATTTATCATCTGCATCGTCGGGAGGGTGAAAGACTCTGTTGATGCAGTGAAACAAAATGTGTCGCAAGCGCTTGCGCCGGCGCTTCGAGCAGAATGAATGAAATCGTCCAAATAGCAGTCAACTGTTATTCCCAGAGGGGACCCTTCCGCTGATTGATAACGAATTCGAGGGGGGTGGCCGGGGGAGAAGACGTCGGCCGATTGCTTGGTGTTGGTGTCTTGGCAGGCTCCTCCTGGCGGTGCGGCGGCGGTCTCCAGCCCGAGTGAATCTCCTTGATGCACAAGTCAGTAATAGACTCCATCGCTGAACGAAATTCGGGTGGTGTGGAAACCCATCCAATTGGGAGCACCAGGAAGAATACTACCAGTGGCTCGTGACCTGGAGCCGTGGGTAGCTCCGTTCGCATTCACCGAGTAGAACCGTTGCCACGTAAAAAAAGGTCCCCTGGCTGTTTTTTGGTTCCCTGGCTGTTTTGTGGGTTACACGGGGGGTCTCGCCACGTGGAAAGGTAGGGCCACCAGGACAAAAGCTGAAGAGAAAGGAAGAGACACCAGATCCAACCACTTATCGTACCCCCGAGAGAGACCACTCCGAGGGAGTTGCTCTCCGAAGAAGGTGAGCAGTGACCCTGAGGATGGGGGTGATGCTTTCAGGAGATTGGGGGACGCAGTTTCGTTCATGTTGGCCGAGTCCCGGCGATCCAAACTAGGACGACTTTTCGTTTCCGTTTGACACCTACGATATGTACACGTCAGCTCGCCTGTCCTCTGACTACTGACACTCGCGCAGATAGACGAGAGCTTGCGCGATACCGATTCTTTGAAGCCACCAGCGGTATCTGAGTCTGTATTGATGGGATTTGGTCGCTACAATTCAAGCCCCAGTGTTGACAAGTCGGGTATCAATCTTGTTGTCGAACACTCACCACTCACCCATCACCCACATCACATCACCACCCACAACAATACATTCTAAACACAACGCTGCAGCGAGCACACCACCAACTGAAGTACAGAATGAAATCGCTCTTACGACTCCTGCCGACGTTTGCGCTCATTGGCGCCGCGGCTGAGGAGGCCACTACGGATGGCGTGGCCAAGGCCACCGGTCCTCCGCCGTTTTTCCTGCAGGACTCGACCGATTCGCTCTGCCTCGCCGGCGAGGATTTTAGACGGTGTTCCATCGACACTCTGTTCTTTGTGGTGGGATCTCCGGGATCGTATCAGATACACAAGCGTCCGTCGGACGAGAACGACGCTGATCCGGATGGGACGTGTCTGAGTAAGAAAAGTTGCGACAAGCTCGATGCTGACGCCGCCAAGAAGAGCCCCCAGGTAGGTTTTCCAGGTATTCCGCATGAGTTCCGCGTAGAGAAGAACAGTGAAGCAATAGCTTGGTATGGTTGGTGAATATCCAGTATGGTAACTAAGCACCAAAGCACGGACAACCTTATCAAGAGACAAGCAACAATACGGGGAGGCGGATAACTGAGAATCATATGTTGGGGTTGAGCTAACCCTGTTTCCTTCGCCTTGAACACAGAGTTTGGATGTCAAGCTAGCCAAATGTACGCACTGCGGAGCGAAGGCGTGGAATATTCACGGAGACGCTACAACTGGCTATGTTATGACTGAGAGCAGCTCGGGCGTGCAACACTGCCTTATCCGCCCGAAGGGGACGAAGAAGGCGGAACTCGCGCCGTGTGATTCCGAGGAGCATCCATACACGCCGTTGCAGCTGCAGTTCGCAAGTGCGGCCGATGTGGAGGCCATGAGCTCGCCAGGTGCCAGGCTTATCGGAGCTGCGTCTGACGGTGACAAGAAATTGGTGCAGAAGTTGCTAAAAGAGGAGAAGATGGACGCTAACGTTCGCGACTGGGACGAACTGACGCCGCTGATCCCCGCTGCTAGCGCGGGGCACATGGATGTCGTTAAGCTTCTATTGAAGGAGGGCGCTGACGTCAACGCCAAGGATAAGGATGGCATCAACGCACTCATGGAGGCGAGTATCATGGGGCATGTTAAGGTCGTAGAATACCTCATCAAGGAGGGTGCCGAGGTTGACGCGCCCGCCAACTCGGGTGTTACAGCACTGTGGCTGGCCAGCGGAGAGGGCCGAGCTGATGTTATGAAGAGCCTGCTGAAGAAGGACGCCGACCCCAACAATACACGCTCGGATAACATCTCGGCTTTGATGACGGCGAGCGTTGGAGGACATGTCGATGCCGTGAAGCTCCTATTGGACAATGGCGCAGACGCCCGATTCACCGACGCTGATGGCGTGACTCCTCTAATGAATGCCGCTGAAAATGGCACTGCGGCAGTCCTGAAGCTGCTTGTCGAGAGCCAGTCGGCCAAGTCCGACGAGGAGACGAAGGGGAAGTACGTTGACATCGTTTCTACCACGGGCTTCACTGCCCTCATCATCGCGTCTGCACACGGCCACTCCGGCGCCATCGAATATCTGCTGAAGGACGCCGGGGCCGACGTCAACGCAATGCACGAGACTCACGTCACGCCTCTCATGTACGCCGCGGCCTCGGGTCACATCGAGGCAATGACGCTCCTACTGGACGTTGGCAAGGTCGACGTGAACGAGCTTCATAGTAACGGTGGATCGGCTTTGTTGGAGGCCGCTACCGGAGGACAGGGCGAGGCGATGAAGTTCCTCCTTGAAAGGGGCGCGAAGGCCGACCTCATAGATGAGGATGGCGTCACACCACTGCACGCTGTCACGAGTAAGGGCGACTATGAAGGAACGGTTGCGCTGATGGAACAGCTCAAGAAGCTATACAACGAGAAGGAGCTGGTTGAGCACGTCAACCTCCCTAGTCACTCTGGTGGGACTGCCGTCATGTTTGCAGCGGCCGAAGGGCACCCCAAGTGCACGCAGCTCATGATCGACTATGGTGCGAATGTGGACATGATTGCAACCGCGACGCCCGACTACCTCGAGAAGCTCGCCAAGATGATTGAGGAAGGCACGGTCGATCCCAACGAGGACCCGCACGTTGACGGTGTCACCGGCGTCCATGTTGCGGCGGAGGAGGGTCACTTGGATTGTGTGAACCTCCTCATTGCGGCAGGTGCAGACGTCACGGTTCTGGACGACGAGGATAGGACTCCACTTATGCTTGCAGTGAAGGGTAATTATGGAGAGGTGGCGAGTGCTCTTGTCAAGGCCGGAGCAGATCCCAACACGCCCTACGTCGACGACGAGGGGGAGACCCACAATTTGCTCATGGACAGCATAATAGTAGAGAATGCTGACTTTGCTCTGCTGCTGATAGAGAGTGGAGCCGAGATATACCACAGGGACAGCCATCAGGTCACCACCCTACTCCAGGCTGCGCACAGGGGCATGCTCAATGTCACTGAGGCGCTATTAGAGAAGCACGCTTCGTCGCCAAAAGCAGGCGAGGAAGGCTGGGTTGACAACGCGAGTGATGAGGGTGTCACGCCTCTCCTAGCGTCAGCAAGTGAGGGGCATCTCGCCATACTCCAAAAGCTCCTGGACACGGGCAAGGCGGACGTCAACGCGATAGACAAGGAGGGGACCAACTCGCTCATGGCCGCGGCTGCGCGAGGGCACCTAGAATGCATTCAGAGCCTAATCAAGGTGGACGGCATCGAAGTCAACGCTCAAAATACCGACGGCCACACTGCGCTCATGTTCGCTTACAACGGAAAGAACCAGGTTGAGACTCTCTGGGAGAGGTACCGCCAATTCGTTACCGACGCCGAGACAGAGAAGGCAATTGAAGGGGAGGAAAAGAATGACCTGGAAGACGGGGGGACTGTAAGTTTTTTACTGAAGATAACAAGCGAGAAAAAACTCTTCGAACCTCACCTCATTCAATCTCTTCCCGCTGATAGGGGCCACTGATCAAGGAGGCTCTCAACAACCACACCGAACTCGTCAATATGCTTTTGAACGCCGGCGCTGATGTCACCCTCAAGGACAAGGAGGGACACGTTGCGAGCGATTTTGATTTCCAGCCTGAGGGGTCGGCAGACTCGGAGGTCCTCGAGAACGAGGAGAAGGCTGAGAGGGCAAGGGACGAGTCTCGGAATGAGCTCTGAGTGATAGATTTTGGTATTTCTCCGTGATGAGTGCAGCAGCAGCCTTGAATATAAGTAAATTATGACTGTAAACAACAGTAGAAAAAGCTAGTTCCTGATTTGTTCATGCCCCTTGCACACAAGTTACCAACGCAGCATAAACCAAACACGTCCGGACTGGACCTGTAGTTCTAATAATATTCGACTTAAGTAATAACTTGGCTAGCTAGTAACAAAACCAAATAGATCTCTCCGGGAGTGGGGGCATCTTACACACAGTGCCTCGCTCGGATCTGCTGCTGCGCATTCTTCTCAGAAAAACAAGTAGATTGACTTGGTTTTTCGTCATTACGAGACTCGCGTTTTGTCTCAATGCGGGTTTATTGCAGTGCATTCTCCAAACAACGATAGCACGGGCTCTGTACGGGATGCCTGATGCCCACCCCCTTAACCTCAGGCCGATAGTTGAGGCAGGTCAGACAGGGTCTTGGCCTGACCGGGCCTCATTTTCCTCTTCGGTTTGGGTTTACCGCCACCTCCCTGCTTCGCCTTAGCCTCCAGCGCCGACCTCAGGTTTTGGGACGGCTCCTTTTGAGGGGAATAAGTAAGTTAGCATACGTTTTCGTTTGGGATTGCAAACAATTGACCAAGTCTGCATGTATTGCCGTTATGACTCGTATGATTTCAACGATAGAAGCACATCAAAGTACGTTCCGGTCTCAGAATCACTTCGAATGAAGAATTCCTCACGAGTCCATGAAAACAGCCTTAAGGACGGCAGATACACCCCAGCCCGGGCGACGTAGCAAAAAACTTGCGCGGTCTAAGTTGGGCGCACGGGATGTCTTCTCTCCCAGAGTTCTACGCCCACAGAGCATGTGTAATGATATGCTCGCGGTAATATACATGAATCTGGTTCTCTGTTGTGTATGCCTGTTTTTGGCTTCCTCAATCGACAGTCACCCTGACTTCGTCACCAGGCGAACTCGTCTCCTCGTCTTAGACTCACCTCTTTGAGATAATTGATGTCAAACAGGCTTATGAAATACCCCTTCGTCATGGACAGCAGAGTGAATGGGTTCAAGCAAGCCCTGATGATGTAGGGCACGTACTGACGGTACAGACTCCCCAGGCCATCTCCACCAGATGAGGACGAGGCCATGGCCACGCTTACTTTTGCTTTGGCCGCCGCGCCTTTCGCCTTCTGAACCTTATTCTTCGTCGACGACGCCAGATTCTTCGCCTTGACTACTATGGGCTCAGCTTCATCGTCGCTGTCGTACTCTTCGCTGTCGTACTCCTCGTCGCTGTCGATGGCTCCACCGCGGAACTGTGTAATGTGACGTATCGTTCGTCGTTTTGATGTTATTCTATTCAGGCCGGCGAACTGGCCGCCCGGAGTGTTTCGAATTGCGACGCATGGCGATGTCGCCGAAAGCAACATCAGCAACAGGGCCGCCCGCATCATCAGCGGCGAGGATGACGCCATGATGCCAGCTACTATTCGTCTCTTTCTTTCCTCGGTGCTTCTTGTCGTATTGTAAGGGCGGGCGTCCTCTCGCCCGGCCCCAGGGTTACGCGTGGCGCTGTCGGGCTTTTTTCCTGGGTTGCGTTGGGGCGAAGCCCCAAAAGAGAAGAAAAAGAAAAAAGAGAAAGATAAGGAGGGCAGAAAATGCACTCGCGTCAACACACGGTGTCATGTCATATTGTAAGTCCCGAATCCCGACAGCAACAAAAGTCAAACAAAAACGATAACTGAAAGGCGCTTCTCGGAGGGGGACCCGGAGGGACCGAGAGGACCGCCGACGACGACCACGGACCGAGGCACACATGAACTACTCAAGGAGGTCGTGCCGATGCCTCCCTTTCATCGTCTTGGCTGCGAGTATGGCATTCATTCAAGTAAACGTGGCAAAGGAAGCTGCGCGGGACATCCCATCCGATAGCGAGCATGGTGTCGGGGTTTCGACGATCCGATCAAACCATTCCAAGACGACAATAATAAGGGACGACTCGCCCGTTTGTCATCCCCACTGGAAAGTCGCACTTCCGCAACATATCAACAACGACACTTCGTTGCCCGTGCAGTGAGTCTCCTCGATTATGCGTGTGTACTAGCTTTTCTGCACTGACACGCATAATCGAAAACCTTCAGCCGATACATGTGAGTCGTCGTCGGACGTCGCGCGTCGTCGACGTCCAATATGAGATTGCCTGCCAGACGGGTGAGAGGGATGCCATGTTCATGCATGAAGGGGAAGGGGCCGGGTTTGATTAGCCAGGTTTCTTCTTGCTCATACTTCAGATTGGTTGTTTCAAAAAGATGGAGCGAATCGGAGCATATTTCCCGCATCTTCTTCTATCACAATCGCAAAGCGGGGGGGACCGTCGTCAGGAACTACCTTGCCAAGGCGAGTGCACCTCTGAAATGTATTGGTAGACTCTCGATCTCCCCGAAACTTACATGCCTTACACAATCATCAAGGTTGCAGAAGCATACGAACTAGATCTAGAAATGATGGAGTATCGGAATGCACTCGCTGAGGACCCCGGAAGCGAGCCCAATACTTTGTATGTCACAAATATACGGGAACCTGTGGAGAGATCTCTTAGTCACTTCAAGTACAACGCGCGATGGTGAGCCCGCCAGGTTGGCCATAGCGCTTTAGCGTTGAAAATGTACTCACCAGTCAGCAAGGGACTGCGAACAAATGGTCAAGAACGAGAGCTTCGTGCCCACTTTGAAGAATGCACAACCGATCGACAGATGGAATGAAACGGGAGGCTTCGAGCCGTACCCATGCGATGTGCCGTTCGTTTTTCGTCATTGCGCAGTGAACTGTTATATTCAAGCATTTTCGGGACAGAGTTGCTCGGAGACGAACTGGCAGCACGAATACCTTTTAGCCCAGCGGAGGCTGTTTCGTTACAACATTATCTTTTCCTACAAAATGTTCAAGGACCCTCGGTATGTGAAAGCGGTAGAGGGATTCTTTGGCGTCGAAGGTTTCAATCAAAGGAGGACCGACATGTTTTGCGGTCCCGAATCGCACGAGGCCAATTCGATGTTTCCACTTTCATTCAGCTTCTCGCACGTGCTCAAGCTCGAAAAGCTCAACTCGATGGACGAGAAGTTCTACGAGGAGGCAACGTCATGCGGCTGGGGGGAGAAAAGTAACAATTACAATTTCCCGAAGGTCAACCTGACTCGCCTGAAGCCCCACGAGAATCGGACGGTTATTGGGCGGACATAAGCCGAGCATTCATATCTTTGTTTCATACTCTATATGGTCAAGGCAGAGGCCCTTCGCAGGCGCAGTGCACAACATATTGCTGGGTATCTTTGGTTTCTGAAAACCTTCACCTCCATCATAAGAGTCGTGCATCCGGATGCATTGCTGTACCGCGTCAATGGAAACTCTGCTGGAGCCCACATGAACAACTAGACCAGCAATGAGTCTCATCATCCTGTACAGAAAGAAATCGCACGTCCCGATGATCCTTTGTCCTGTTGCATGAAGTACGGAGCATCACCTCCAGCAGTTTGGAATGGGACCTCTTCGATTGTCAGCCTGAGGTTTCGTCTCGGATCCCTGAGCTCGCCAGACTCGGTAACACTCAGCCATTTGAAGTTATGCTCGCCACTAAGCGCATCTGTCGCATCAATCATTTTAGAAAGGTTCAATGGCCACCTGACATGCCAAGCATACCTCGCCCAAACGAAGCACGTAGGATCACCCTCGCTCGCAATTACATAATAGATGTACCTCTTCCATTTTGCAGAAAACCTTGCGTCGAACCCAGGGTCCACGGACAGGACCGATTTCACTGATATGGATCCATAGCGAGTTTTGCTATCTGGATAGTTTCCGTTGTCACAGGAAAACTCTCTCAGAGCACTCTGTATGATCACCGCAGCTCTCTTCTCAATCTGGCCTTCATGCACGTCCGCACGACATCTCTTGGCAAGACTCTTCAACTCCTCAGCTGTGACATCGATCGAGCACACAGCACCTTGAGCGTGGACGCCGGAATCTGTGCGTCCCCACGCTATCACTCGTGCAGGCCGACCGATGAGACCGCTAATTCGCTTTTCGAGGTTATCTTGCACTGTGGATGATGCGCGAAATGGGCAAATCGAGTTAGGCACTAGCAACGAGCAATGAAGAAAGTGATATACCTGTGTTCATGTGTGATTGCGACTGAAACCCCTTGTAAGTTGTACCATCCCACGCTAGTTTCAGCGCGAACCGGTGATACCCGTCCTTCGCGGAACGATCAACTTGGATTGCGTTGCGCTCCCGCTGTTGCCCTGGCATGGTGTCATTCACCCGAGGACGCACATCATCCGAAGTTCATCTATCCACTCTCGACCCGCCTTACAATAAGCTGGACCCAATATCGATGGCGCTTACGACATCGATGCTGTCGATACTGTCGATGTCGTAGGAGTGTAGGAGTTGGACCCCTGCCGTCGGCATGACATCCCTTGATCTGATGACTTCCGTGCTTCCGTGTCGAATCGATTTCCGAGATTTCCGAGTGAGCACCAGCCCGCGAAAATAATTGTTTGAGTCGCGTCCCCGGCCTAGATATGAACCTCAAAGACGGAAGAGATCTAGCAAGAGATCGGCGGCGGCGGCGTGCGGAAGAAATCTATCGACGGAACTGTCATGGCGGAGAAATGCCCTGTGATCCACGGAGCGGGCGCTTCCGTTAGCGATCGGAAACGTGTCGCGGAGAAGCCTAAAACCGTGCGAGATTGGTGGCCTGAAACACTGGATCTACGGCTGCGTGAGTGTGACATCGTGACATCCTGTCCTGGCATGTCTCTCTTACTAACCATATGATGCCGACGGAAAACGCACAGTTCACCAGGATCCGATATCCGCTCGTCCATCGCACGTGCCGCACCCCCACTCAGCGACTGTCGAGGGGTCTTCTTCATTGCCCGCCGCAGCCTACGCCTCTTATGCGTCAAGGCTGTCGTTGGTTGATCTTTCAGAGCTTCGCAATGACATATACGAGGCGCTGACTACTTCCAACCCTGCGTGGCCCGCAGACTACGGTCATTATGGGCCGCTCATGATTAGGCTCGCCTGGCATGCGGCTGGAACATATCGCGTGTGAGTTGCATTGCATCACACGATCATGCATCACACGATCATGCACGCTGATATCAATCGAGTATATGATTGACCGTCTAACATATCTTGGGACCGACGTCAAGTTTTGATGGTCGTGGAGGAGGTAACTCGGGCAACATCAGGTCGGTTCACCTTGTTTCTTGTTTATCTCCGAATTCTTACTGACTCTTCTGAATCTCTTGTCTGTCTAGACTTGCTCCACTGAACTCGTGGCCAGGTAAGAGCTTTTTTTGTTGCACTTAAATGATTCGACCAAGGCTCAACCCGCTTTGTCAGACAACGCGAACCTCGACAAAGCGCGGCGCTATATCTTGTGGCCAATCAAGCAAAAGTATGGACAGGTGAGAGGGTCGTCGAACGAAGTACTGGAATGGTTCGTTTCCACTGACTTACGACAACTTGATTTGCCAGGCACTTTCGTGGGCTGACTTAATTTTGTTGGCG
>JAAMXK010001600.1:0-15952 GCA_019693575.1 Thalassiosira oceanica | reverse complement strand
TGCGTTACTGGCATGGGACATCATTTACACCCCTTTCGGCCGTGCCCAGATATCTCAGCTTCTAGCGGTCGAATTTGGACATTCAAGTGATCCTAGGTGTTCTACATTTGATGCTGATTACAACACAGCCTGTAGATTTGGTCCCATTCCTATTCTCTGACTCTCAGTGACACATTCAAGATCTGACCAAATGGCCCTCTAAATACACCATAAAATTCACTGGTGGGAATCAAACCCCGACCCAAGAAAATGACCTCATTGAATTCGTCGTGTCCTCAGGATTCTGATAGCATCCCAGATTATGCAGATCCTCCATCAAGGAGGAAAGATATGGACGCCCGACAAAAATCAGCCAAATGTCCAAAAAGGCCAAAAAGCTTAAAATAAATTTTACTAGGCGGATTACTAGGGATGTTTGAAGTGTAAAGTTCTAACATTGCAGGAATTCTGTTCCAGAACAATTCTTTGCCTTGATGTGTGCGACTTCTCTTCATTTTTTAATGTATCGTCACTTGTTACATTTCCAATTGGTGGAGGAAGTGGTGACGAAGGGGTCGGGGTGACTGGTGGCGCAAAGGTGGGTGAGGGTGGCTTGAGTTCTGTCTTGAAGGGTTACGGGGGTGCTTGGCGACCGAGAAGGAAGTGCTAGCTATGCTACTAACTAAGGTAGCTAGAGTGGGCTGTCCCTGATTAAAAGTAATTCGTCGGCTGTCTGGGGGCGCATCCCCGCAGGCAGGCGGACGCACTGAAAACCAAAGTGCAACCTTCTCCCATCCCAACCGCGAATTCACTGTCAAGTTGAAGTTGTTCAAGGATGTTGGCCCGTACCCGCAACGCAGTGAAGAGGCAGAAAGTTGCCACAGTTCAATCGGCGCTGTTCAATTCTGACGTCGCGCTTCACCAGTCTGCCCTGCTCGATGTGCAGGATCTTTGCCAGGTGTCCCTCACATGCAAGGCGCTGGGGGGCAAGCGGGCCGACGTGTTCGGCGGCCTGTCATTGGCCGAGGAGGCAGCGAGGCAACTTTTTGAGCAGAGTGTGACCGAGTGGGAAATATCGTGCCTGCTGAAGTACGACGGCTTGATCGAGCTTTACCGCCACCTGCTGATGCTGAGATCCAATCTAACGTTTGACCAGCTTGTTGGGGATTACATAATTGATTACGGGGAGGATATCCTATTCTCGGGCCTCCACTTTGATTACATGCTCCGCCCTCTGCAGCAATCACGTGATGAGATCCGGCAGGCACTTTGCTACCTTCGCATTCACAGTCACAGGCGCATTCGGTGAGAGAGTTGGCATTGTCAGGCCAGTGCAAATCAACAGGTCCGATTTCGGTGATAGCGACCTGAATACGTTCAACCCATTACTAGGCTTTCGATTTTTGTGCGGCTGTGCGGGTGCGCACATCTGCGCCCAGTCTCGCTGCTCGTGTCGCTACTAGCTTCTACTAGCTTCGGGTCACGCGCGCACCAGCGCGCGCCGGCCGGCCCAAAGCTAGTAGAAGCTAGTGTTGTGCGCCGTAGTGTGCGGAGCGTGTGCGCGGGCGCGCACATCTCCGCCGCCAGGACCGCACAAAAATCGAAAGCCTACCCATTACTGTCAAGGGGGATTATTATCTGAGGGGCAAACAAACGGACAGGTGGAGTGATTCCAATGTTCACTGCTGCTCTTTCACTGCCAATGGTATTTTCTGGGGTCATTTCACTTCATCAGACTGGGCAACCCGTGCATCGACCAATAGGATTAATGGTTTTCAACGCGATATTCCAATCGGATTTTTACTTGATCTGGACGAAGGTACGCTTACATTGTACCAAAAAGGCAGAAGGCTTACAACGCTGAAAGGATTAATGGTTTTCAACGCGATATTCCAATCGGATTTTTACTTGATCTGGACGAAGGTACGCTTACATTGTACCAAAAAGGCAGAAGGCTTACAACGCTGAAAGATGGTCTGTCTGTCTGGGCAGTACTGCTGGTATTCTGGGTATTCGTCAGTCAACGAATGTGCTTCCGTTTCAATTGAAAGGGGCTTGGCTCCTAGCTAGTGACTGACAATTCAGCCCCCAAGACGTAGCAAGATTTTGTGCCGCTTACGGTGAGCGGCCGCGGCAGCAAATTTACTGGCTGACCTGTTCTAGCTGCACTAATCAAGTACAATATCTAGTAGGACCGATGGTCACGGCCAAATCTTTCGAGAAGAAGTACAGCATGATCCCCCAACTACACCACCCTTACGGTGTTACATCGCGTAAAACACAGAGCAATTTAATTTCTCTACACGCTGTGTTACGCAATTAATAAAGTCTGCGCAGAGCGTAGCGTTAGTCTGATATCCGAGCGCGCTCATTGTCATAAAGGCCATGCGCTTTGGCCAAAAAGGCAAAAACACTGCCAGTGGGCTGTCCGGTATGGCGTGCAACAGCCGAACGGGACGTTGGTAGTCGCGGCTGGCGGCGCTTGATGCTCACTAGCGGCTTCTAGGGCCAAAACATGATTTTTAAAGCCAGTGATAAGAAGATAATGGGCGCACCTTTGTCGCTTCATACGTCTTCACACGATGACAATGGCCGTCGACGAGTGTGGTATTTGGATTCTACGCGTCAAACTCTTTTAAAAATGTCCTCGACCGGGTATCCCAGGCTTGTCTATGTCTCAAACGGAGGTGTCCTTCTCACTAGTACTTGCGCGGCGTTCAGCAGCGTTCAACTTTGAGGCCAAAAATGTCGGCGATCCGGATATCGACGGCTTCGGCGGACAATGGAATCGGAACAAGCAGACGATTCTGGTCTGGAATACACACCTTCGCTATTTCCTTGCTTGGCGCACCCCCGGCCAATATTGGCCATGGTCCGAAGGTCCGGTTTCCCGTGCTTCTTCGCGTTGGGTTTCTTGCTTTTTGACTGGGTACCGTAAGCACCCCATAGCAAGGCTTATACAAGTAAGACTGTGGCACTAAAAATGTATGATCGGCCGGCCAGCGCGCTCCTGGTCGCTCGAAGCGAGTGAAAATTCAACGCGCCGAAACAAAACTTTGATCGACGCCGCAAATCCGAGTATGACATCGGCGAGAAGCTCTTTTCACGGCGCGTTCAACGGTGCCACCGGCGGAATCATCGCGCCGGACGAAGTTTGCGTTTCGGGGCGTTGAAAATTATGAGCTGCTGCGTAATTCGCGGAGCGCTATTCCGCCGGTCTTATAGAGTACCTTATAGCACAGGATAACTAGAGTAGACTGAGTAGACCCGCCCGTTGCTCGAGACGCAAGCGGGATCAAAATCCGTCTGGTCATTCTGGGACGTGAAGCGAAAAGAGATGATGGCCAAACTCCTGCACCTCCCCGTAGGCTCGACGACTCTCTCCTAGAAACTGGTGGGCTTTAGGTTCCAGAGTTAGACGATACCAAGATCGAGAGGCATGCCGCCTACCACCTCTGAGAGGTGACAGAGGCACTGGTGCGTGACGATCTGTGAAGCCTTAGTATGTCGCAACCGAGGCTTTGCATTTACTAACTACGCTACAGAGAGCCTTTCGCGGCGTGCCACAGCAAAGTCAATCTGTGAATACTTTTTGTGAGTGAACATGTGCTAGCTAGCTTGATTAATTCGACGATTCGACCCAGAGCAGAGGACGAGAGGAGGAGAGGCAACATTGAAAATGGTGCACCCTACAATACACTGCAATTGAAGCATAGGTAACATTTCGGCCTACGTGTTGACGAATGAGGTCCTTATCATGGCTCATGATCATCTCATCAACCAGGGCAACGTCGACGAGATCATGAGCCTCATGTGACAGATTTGGACCCGTTTGGTCTCGAGCAACGGGCGGGTCTACTCGAGTTTTGGCCTGTAGTTTAATAATATAGGACCCCTTACACAACCAGGGCAAGGCCGGGCGGATGCTGTACACACACAGGATTCTTTACTTGCTTTGGATGATTGGACTGTTGGTCTGTGTCTCCAGAGCTTCTCTGAAAGGGTGCATGGATGTGTCCTAGCTAGAGAGTTAATTAATGCGCTATCGTACTTGAAATCTTAGCATAGTTAACTAAATCTTGCGACATCTTGAGGACTAAATTGTCAATCACCAGGAGCCAAGCCCCTTTCAATTGAAATGGAAGCACAATCGTTGACTAATGAATACCAGCAGTACTCCCCAGACAGACCATCTTTCAGCGTTGTAAGCCTTCGGCCATTTTGGTACAATGTAAGCGTACCTTCGTCCAGATCAAGTAAAAATCCGATTGGAACATTGTCCTGGAATCCATTAATCCTATTGGACGATGCACGGGTTGCCCAGTCTGACGAAGTGAAATGACCCCCAAAAATACCATTGGCAGTCAAAGAGCAGCAGTGAACATTGGAATCTGACCATCTGTCCGTTCGTTTGCCCCTTAGATGTTCCCAGTACCTTGGCAGTAATGGGTTGAATCTATTCAGGTCGCTATCAATGAAATTAAATTGGACCTGATAATTTGCACTGGCCTGACAATGCCAACCTTCACACAAGCGAATGCGTCTGTGATCGCTGTGAATGTGAAGGTAGTAAAGTGCCTGCCGGATCTCATCACATGATTGCTGCAGAGGGCGGAGCATGTAATCAAAGTGGAGGCCCGAAAAGACGATTGTTCCTCGCCATATTGAATGTTGGCTCCCACGAGCTGGTCGAAAGTCAGCTTGGATCTTAGCATCAGCAGGTGGCGGTAAAGCTCGACCCAGCCCTCGCCGTCGTGCTTCAGCAGGCACGAACCCTCCCACTCGGTCGCACTCTGCTCAAACAGTTGCCTCGCTGCCTCCTCGGCCAATGATAGGCCGTTGTAGCCTGCCTGCTTGCCCCCGATGGCCTTGCATGTGAGGGACATTTGGCAAAGATCCTGCGCGTCGAGCAGGGCGGCCAGGAGGCATACGACGTCGGGATTGAACAGCGCCGATTGAACGGTGGCATCTCTCTGCCTCTTAGCGGCGTTGCGGGTACGGGCCATCCTTGGACTGGTGGTGAGAGAAGACAGGTTGAGACGCTTTTCTGTTGGAGTGTGGTTGCGCGAGTGGAGGGACGCCGAGATGTCGCCCCGGTACGAGCTGGAGTACCCCCTCTGGAGGGCTCCGTACGACGGCCTCATGGACGACCTCGAGGCGTCGGGGATCAGGACTGTCGTGTCGGCGACGACGGTGGACGGCGTCCGGGTGGGGGAAGTGTACGATCGGGCCATGAGGGCGAGGGTCGAGGCCCTGGGCATGGACGGCTTCGGCGAGCGGGGGGAGTTCCACTCCGTCGCGGAGGTGTGGACAGTGTCCAGGGAGCAGGCATTGGGGCTGTAAGAGTCTCAGAGCCTTTTGATTGTCATTTTCAAGCTTTCTTGGTTAATTTTTTGCTGAGATCCTTGAGTTACATTTCTCCATTCATGATAAAGTCAGCATTTCGCACTACATCACTAATACAAATATTCTATTTGGTCGCCAAACTATTCTTGCGCATGCACAATCGTACAGCGAGTGGTTTGCCAATCAATGATTGGACTGTTGGACCGTGTCTGGAGCTAGTTGAAATAGGGTGTGTGTTTTAATGCTCTAATTGAAATCTCAGCATCACTAATTCTTCCAACGTCTTGATGGCAAAGTCGTCAGTCACCAGAGGCTAAACCCCTTTCAATTGAAAGGGTATCACAACTTCTGTCGACTGACTCTCATGCCTACAGTACTGCCCCATCAAGAGAGGGAGCCAAACCTCTCTGGATTGAAATGGAAGCACAATCGTAGACCGACGAATACCAGCAGTACTCCCCCGACAGACCATCTTTCGGAGTTGTAAGCCTTCGGCCATTTTGATACAATGTAAGCGTACCTTCGTCGTCCAGATCAAGTAAAAGTCCGATTGGAACATTGATTTGGAAACCGTTAATCCTATCGGATGGTGCACGGGTTGCCCAGTCTGACGAAGTGAAATGACCCCAGAAAATACCATTGGCAGTCAAGGAGCAGCAGTGAACATTGGAATCACTCCACCTGTCCGTTCGTTTTCCCCTTAGATATTCCCAGTACCTTGATAGTAATGGGGTGAATGAATTCAGTTCGCCATCACCGAAATCGGACCTGTTGATTTGCACTGGCCTGACAACGCCAACTCTCACACAGCCTGTGATTGCTGTGAATGTTCTGAATGTGAAGGTAGCAAAGTGCCTGCCGGATCTCATCACATGATTGCTGCAGAGGGCAGAGGATGTATTCCCATTGGAGGACCAAAAAGACGATTGATCCTCGCCGTATTGAATGATGGCTCCCACGAGCTGGTCGAACGTCAGCTTGGATCTCAGCATCAGCAGGTGGCGGTACAGCTCGACCCAGCCCTCGCCGTCGTACTTCGGCAGGCACGACCTCTCCCACTCGGTCACACTCTGTTCGAACAGCCGCCTCGCGGCTTCCTCGACCAATGACAGGCCGTTGTGAGAGTCGGCCCGCTTGCCCCCCAGCGCCTTGCATGTGAGGGACATCTGGCAAAGATCCTGCGCGTCGAGCAGGGCAGACAGGAGACATACGACGTCGGGATTGAACAGCGCCAACTCGACGGTGGCAACCTTCTGCCTCTTCTCGGCGTTGCGGGTACGGACCATTATCCTATCCTTGGACTGTGGACCACGACTTCGCTTTTCTGCGCCGGGGGACGAGGCCGCGAGTCGGGCTGGGCCGTGGGCTGCGTGGTTGCTTCAGAGTCGTCGTCAGCGCAGTGTCCAGGAGAGTCCCCCCCGCAGTCCCCCGGAAGATAACGAGGGCAAAGGGCAGAGACTTCACCACGTGCTTCAGCGGCTTCCTTCGAATTTTCTGCTCCGGACGGAGTCCACGGACTCCGGACGACCACCCACCCTTGCAAGGACATCAACCCACCCTTCTCAGGACCCTGGGGTCCCTCCCCCGCTGGCGGGTTTGGGCCTCAGCGAGACTGAGGCCAGCGCCTCACACGCAGATTCGTTGGGAGGGGCGGGCCCCAATCTCACAGAGGTCCTGGGAAGGGTGAATGACATCAACCCTTGCCAAATGATTCGGGTAACATGGATTGAAAAGCGATCGATCCGCGAAACTGCAAAACTAGGCCAAAAGCAAGCGAATCAGACCATGGGCAGCGACTGCCATAGATCGATGAATATTGGGAGATTGATTATCGTTCAAGGACCCTACATCACATTCGACACATTTCCTGTTTACCTGCGACTTGGCGGGGCGTAGATCTCCGTTTGAAAATCATCGATTTCCCTAGCCAGTGATATCACTACGGTTTATTCTATGTCGCTCTCTGAGTGGAGAATGGCCGCCGGCGAGTGCGATATTTGGATTCTACGCGTGAAAATGCTCGAGAAACATCCTTGACCGGGTTCCGGAGACCTATCTACGTCTCGAACGGAGGCTAGTTGCGCGGCGTTGAGCGGCGTTCAACTTCGAGGCCAAAATTGTCCGCTTGACGGATGCCAGAATCGGAATCGGTGGACAATTCAGCTCTAGAATACACCCCTTCGCTACCTTACCTTCATGGTACACCTCTCTTGCTTTTCGGCTTTTGTTACCCGAGGAGGTAACCGAAAAACGAAACATCACCGGCTTAGGCTCATGCGCGGCGATCCGGTAAGGCCTCAAAAGTAACAAACAGGGGCCGCATCAACAAGTGAGGTAGATCTCAGGTAACATTAAATACCTGAGATTCATTACCCTGCCGACGAACGCCGGGCTAGCTAGAGCACAAAAAAGGAACCGCCGAGGCCTACAGGCGCACAGAGGGCTGACCAACGGCTCAGGAGTCGGGCATGGGCGTGCGTAGGTTGGTACTACTATATAAGGGACACTGAAGGGCACTTGGGGGGCTCTCGCTACTAGTAGTACACACTAGCAACAGAACGCGCACAAGCGGTACACGCACCTGAGCTCTGGGTCAAACTTTGGGGGGTGTGCCCCCTTGCCCCCTATAAGTACCTCCACGTAGGCGTGGTCCATATCCAACAACCGCCGATGTGAGTAGGCTGTCCGGTATGGCGTGCAACAGCCGAACGGGACGTTGGTAGCCGCGGCTGGCGGCGCCGATGCTCACTAGCGGCTTCTAGGGCCAAAACATGATTTTTAAAGCCAGTGATAAGTGATAAGATGATTATGGGCACACCTTTGTCGCTTCATACGTCTTCACACGATGACAATGGCCGTCGGCGAGTGCGGTATATGGATTCTACGCGTCAAACTCTTTTAAAAACGTCCTCGACCGGGTATCCCAGGCTTGTATATGTCTCAAACGGAGGTGTCCTTCTCCCTAGTACTTGCGCGGCGTTCAGCAGCGTTCAACTTTGAGGCCAAAAATGTCGGCAATCCGGATATCGACGGCTTCGGCGGACAATGGAATCGGAACAAGCAGACGATTCTGGTCTGGTACACACCTTCGCTATTTCCTTGCTTGCTTGCTTGGCGCACCCCCGGCCAATATTGGCCATGGTCCGAAGGTCCGGTTTCCCGTGCTTCTTCGCGTTGGGTTTCATGCTTTTTGGCTGGGTACCGTAAGCACCCCGCGTAGCAAGGCTTATACAAGTTAAGCACAGGCTATATAACTAGAGAAGACCTGCCCGTTGCTCGAGACGCAAGCGGGATCAAAATCCGTCTGGTCATGCTGGGATGTGAAGCGAAAAGAGATGATGGTCAAACTATGGCTCATGATCATCTCTTCAACCAGGGCAAGGTTGACGAGATCATGAGCCTCATGTGAGGGATTTGGACCCGTTTGGTCTCGAGCAACGAGCGGGTCTACTGAGTTTTGGCCTGTAGTTTAATAATTTTTAGGACCCCTTACACAACCAGGGCAAGGCCGGGCAGATTGCTGTACACACACAGGATTCTTTACTTGCTCTGGATGATTGGCCGGTTGGTCTGTGTCTCCAGAGCTTCGTTGAAAGGGTGCATGGATGTTGTCCGAGCTAGAGTGTTCATGCGCACCTTGAAAGTTTAGCATAATTAACTAAATCTTGCGACATCTTGAGGACTAAATTGTTAATCACCAGGAGCCAAGCCCCTTTCAATAGAAACAGAACCACAATCGTTGACTAACGAATACCAGCAGTACTCCCCAGACAGACCATCTTTCAGCGTTGTAAGCCTTCGGCCATTTTGGTACAATGTAAGCGTACCTTCGTCCAGATCAAGTAAAAATCCGATTGGAATATCGCGTTGAAAACAATTAATCCTTCTGGGCGGTTGAGTGGCACGGGTTGCCCAGTCTGATGAAGTGAAATGACCCCAGAAAAAACCATTGGCAGTCAAAGAGCAGCAGTGAACATTGGAATCTGTCCACCTGTCTGTTCGTTTGCCCCTCAGATATCCCCAGAACCTTGGCAGTAATGGGTTGAATCTATTCAGTTCGCCATCACCGAAATCGGACCTGTTGATTTGCACTGGCCTGATTATGCCAACCCTCACACTGGCGAATGCGCCTGTGGCGACTGTGAATGTGAAGGTAGCAAAGTGCCTGCCGGATCTCATCACGTGATTGCTGCAGAGGGCGGAGGATGTGTACCCACTGGAGGCCCGATAAGACGATTGTTCCTCGCCGTATTGAATGTTGGTTCCCACGAGCTGGCCGAACGTCAGCTTGGATCTCAGCATCAGCAGGTGGCGGTACAGCTCGATCCAGCCCTCGCCTGCGTACTTCGGAAGGCACGATCTCTCCCACTCGGTCGCACATTCAAACAGTTGTCTTGCTGCCTCCTCGACCAACGACAGGCCGTTGTGAGAGTCGGCCCGCTTGCCCCCCAGCGCCTTGCATGTGAGGGACATCTGGCAAAGATCCTGCGCATCGAGCAGGGCAGTCAGGTGAAACGCGACGTCGGGATTGAACAGTGCCGATTGAACGGTCGCAACCTTCTGCCTCTTCGCGGCGTTGCGGGTACGGGCCATCCTTGGAATGTTGGTTCTTTGGTCTGGGTTCTCTCTCTGAGTTGGAGTGCGGCGCGGTTGGTGTTGGGCGGTCCTGGGCGGTTGGCAGTTGGTGGTCCGAGTGGGTCCGAGGCCGGCGCGCGGGGAAGCGCCCCAGGCCCGACGACACAACGCAATGGAAGAACAAGGAAGCTGGGAGTCTGGGCGACATCGACAGAGGAAGCGAGGTCCAAAGCACATCATGAACAACCGTACGCACGGCCCCGCCGACCCTGCTCCGAACCCTCCTCCGGGCGCCGGCGTCGGCCCCGAGGAGGCGGCCCGGCTGGCCCTCCCCGCCCTGGCGCGCTGCGCCTCCCTCCTCCGCCACGCCGCTTGGTGCCGCGGCGCCCGCCGCCCGTGCCCCTTCGACGAGGGCCGCCTCGGCTCGGCCGCCGGCGTCCTCCAATGCTACGCGATCGGGAGCCACCTCTGCGCCTCGTACCCGGCGGGCAGCCTCGAGAGGGCGCTGGGGTGCGTCTCGGACGCGGACGGGTCGCTCCGACGGGCGGCGGAGGGGCTCCGCGCCGAGCAGGAGGGGATGTTCGGCCGGAAGGCGGCGGCGCCGGCGGCCGCGGGGAAGGGAGGGGCCGGGCCGCCGCCTTTAATCCACCGCGGGGACGGGGGAGGGAGGCACGCGGACGACGCCGACCGGGCGCCGCAGAAACAGAAGCCGCCGACGCAGCGAAAGCCGCCCGCCTCCGGGAAGAAGCCGCCCGCCGCGGAGGAGAACCGCCCGGCCCAGCAGAAACCCGCGGCGGCCGAGTCGGAACCGAAGCGGCGCCGGTCCAAACAGCTCACGGACGACGCCCGCCTCAAGAAGAGGGCCAGGAGGGCGGCGAGGATGGCCCTCGCGCCCCCCCCCGGCGAGCCTCGGCCCCAGGCGCGGTCCCCCGCCGCCGCGGCCGGCTCCCTCCTCGAGAACTCGCGGCGGTCCGCCCGGGACGTCCTCGAGGCCCGTGCGCTGGTCTCCAGCGTCGCCGCGGCGTGCGTGTCCGAGTCGATCGTCGCGGGGGACGGCGGCGCGGAGGGGGCCCTCGTGGAAAGCCTCGTCGCGCACTACCGGCCGAGGTACGCGGGGCTGGCGCGGGAGAGGCTGCGGGACGCAATCCGGGGCGAGGCGGGCTACGAGATGTGGGGGGGCGGGGAGGAGAGCGTCACGACGGAGGAGGAGCTGAGGGGGATGCTCCCGGCGGTCATCGAGAGGACCGACGGGCTGATGGAGGAGTACCGGAGGAGGGTCGACGGCGTGAGGAGGAGGCGCGAGGAGGAGAGGCGGGCGGCGGAGGAGAAGGCGGAGAAGGCGGCCGGATCGCCGGTCAGAAAGAAGAAGAGGAAAGGGGGCGAGGGGACGGAGGAGATGATCAAGCCCGCCGCGAAGGAGAAACCCGCGGCGGCCGCGTCGAGGAAGCGCGGGTACAGGAGGAAGGACCCGCACACGCCCGACGAGTACCTCGCGGCGCTCGAGGCCTACGGGGCGGAGCGCGCCGCCGGGGGCGGGCCGCTGGACGTGCCGGGAGACCACGAGGCCGAGGGCGGGATGAAGCTCGGGCGATGGTGCGTTGCTCTTTCCGGACTTAGCTGATGCGGGAGCTTTTCTCTCAACTCGTGCATGTTTTCTCGCCCTCTGTTGTCAGGTTTCATCAACAGCTGGACAGGTTCAGACGCGACGGGCTGGAACGGGAACGATACGAGAGGATGAGGGAGCTAGGCGTGACCTTCCCGGGGAAGGGCCAGTTCGCGCGGGGGGGGAGGGTGAAGATGACCCGAGACGAGGAGGAGTACCTCGAGGCGCTGCGAGCGCGCGCCGCCGCCGGGAGGTCGCTGGAGATGCCGGCCTCCTACGAGACGGGGGACGGCTTGAAGCTCGGGCAATGGTACGTCGGAACGTCTTGACTGTTCATCCGGGTTTTACAAAAGTGCGTACAAACACCAACACGGACGTTTCAGGCTGACTGCCATGAAAAACAAATACAGATGCGGCGAGCTGGCGCAGGAACGGTACGAAAGGTTGAGGGAAGCCGGCGTGAACTTCCCGGGGAGGAGCCGGGCCGTGGGCGGCAGGATGAAGCCGATCAAGGACGGGGAGGACGGCGGCGACGCGCCGCTTCCCTTCGAGGCCGAGGACGGGGACGAGTCGCCGCGGGCGGAACGGCCCGCCACCGCCGCCGGGGGGACCACCACGCGGTCGGGCCGCAGGTGCACCCAGAGCGCAAGGTACACCGACAGTTACTCGGACCTGGACGACCTGCTCGACGTCGACGAGGGGGAGGGGGAGGGCTCGGATTCCTCTGACGACGACGGGCTCGACCTGTACCCCGAGGGGGTCGAGCGTCCGTCCAAGAGGCGAAAGCTTCGAGACGACAACGACGGCTACGACGACTCCTCGGACGACAGCGACAGGTCCTACCGACCCAGCGGCGTGAAGAAGCAAAGGGCCGACGACGGCGGTGACGACGACGAAGACGGCGCCGGCACTTCGAGGAAGGTCCCCTACAGCGTCCGCGTCAAGCGCGCCCGGAGGGGCTCCACGAAGTACGGCACGGCGTCGAACAACTACAACACGTCCCAGTTCGACGAGGATACCCCCCGGGGGGAGATGCTGACGAGGCTCCTCGAGAAGTACACGGAGGAGAAGAGGAACGCGCCCACCGTGAGGCGGTCCCGCCTCCTCGGGTTCGTCGAGGAGATCCGGGCGGAGGACCCCGGCCGGTACGGCCCGGTCGAGACGGACCCCGTAAAGCTCAAGAAGAAGCTCTCGAGGGAGTACAGGAGGCGCAACCCCGGCGCGGCGCCGCACGCGAGCAGGGCGCTCGTCGACGAGATGTACAGGAGGTACTCCGCCGTGCGACGGGACCTGCCCCCCGGCGCCAAGGTCCCGCGCGGGTGCACAGCGGCGATCGTCGAGGCGGTCAAGGCCGAGAACCCCGGCGTCAACCTCGGCGCGAAGGACGGTTCGATCAAGGTCGTGCTGCATATGAGGTACGCCAAGGAGTTCCCCGAGAGCAAGGGCTTGACGGGCCAGAAGTTGACGTCGACGTGGGACCCCGAGGCCAAAAGGAGGAGGGAGAGGCTGTACAACGAGATCACCCTGAGGTACAAGCGGGTACGTTCCGACGCCATTCTCCCTTGCCGTGGATTTTACTCTTCCTTGTATGATCATTCGACTCACCATGCGATGTGTTGTCCCTCCGCTTTGCAGTTCAGGGACGCCAACCCCAAGAGGATCCAGGAGGACACGCTCGGCCGGATCATACGCGAGACCATGGACGACCTGGACATACACGAGTTCGAGGTCGTCCCCGGCTCGATCCGGGGCCGCCTCAAGCGCAAGTCCCTCCACGTCCAGAAGCTAGGCGGGGGCGACAGGTACCGCGAGCTCGACGAGCCGCTCGTCGCGACGCTGAACGGCTGGCTCGCGAAGGGGATGTCAGTCACGAGGGCGGACGGGCTGAACCTCGCCAACACGCTGCTGCGGGGGAATGACCTGGGGGACGGGAGCGGCGTCGCGCTCGGCGCGCACTGGTGGCGGGCTTTCCTGAATAGGAACAGGCACAGGCTCAACTGCGAGGATGAGGGGTCATTGGGGCGTTGACAAGGAGCGCAGAGAATATGCAAAGTAGGTGGCACACGGCCCGGAGGATACACAGCTTCTTTTCTTGCCCTCAATGATTTGACTGTTTGATCTAAAAGGGTACATGGACGGGCCCCAGCCAGAGTGTCAGCTAGTCAAACTTGAAATCTATGCATTGTAACAAAATCTTGCTGCGTCTGGGGGGCTGAATTGTCAGTCACTAGCTAGGAGCCAAACCCTTTTCAATTAAAATGGAACCACAAGCGTAGACTGAAGTATACCAGCAGTACTCCCCCGACAGCCCATCTTTCAGCATTGCTATTTTGCGTCCAGTCTGGTACAATGTAAGCGTACCTTCGTCCAGATCGAGTAAAAGTCCGATTGGAACATTGATCTGGATTCCATTAGCCCAGTTAGGTTGATGGGTTGTTGTCCAGTCTGACCAAATGAACTGACCCCCAATAAAATCATTGGCGGCCACAGAGCAGCAGTGAACATTAGAATCACTCCACCTGTCTGTTCGTTTGCCCCTTAGATATTCCGAGAACCTTGAGAGTAATGGGGTGAATGAATTCAGTTCGCCATCACCGAAATCGGACCTGTTGATTTGCACTGGCCTCATAATGCCGCACTGAACCATCGTGATCGCTGTGAATGTGAAGGTAGCAGAGTGCGCGTATATAAATGAGGGACTGCGGACAATTAGTGGTATTGCATTTCGAAGATGCCGAATGTCAAGGTGTTGGGCGAAGCGGCATTCAATAGATGCCGTAATCTTGCAGAAGTTAGGGTTAAGAAGCGTGACTGTACCGTCAACTGTCACGGGGTTGCGTGAAATGGCATTCCATTGCTGCAGCAACCTGTCTGAAGTGATCTTTCTCAACGGCAGAAGGCTTTTCAACCAGGATTTCTTCAACTGTAATTTTTGGCGAGAGGAACAGGGCCTCCTCAATCAAGAAGCAATCAATATGAGACTTGCCATGTGGAAATTGAGAATCGATGAGGCAACGCCTGCTATGCCCACAGAGCATGAAGATTGCCGTGTCCCGATTCCTGACCGCGAAGAGTTTGATGTGGCTTGGTGGGTTTTCTCGTGCCAGGCATTGATGGTACTTTTTGCCTTGTTGACAGTCGAAGGTATTAGTCTTCTCATGGTATTAGGTACGATTGTTAGAGTAACAGAGATTATTTTATCCAAAGATCTGAATGGCTCTTGGTTTTTAACTGAAATTTATGAAACATCTTGGGACAGGTAGAGGAAAGAGACTTATTCCACAAACAATAAGCATAAGTTCTGATTGTTGCAATGTCCCTCCGCCAGTCCATATGCATCTTTATTCGCTGCCCGTTAAGGTGCAACATTGTCGAAGTCCCCTAAACAAATTCAAGCAAGAGTCCAATTGGAACTCCGTCTTGGACAAAATGAACTGTGCTAAGATTGAAGTCTGTCCAGTCATAGTTACTCAGTTTGCAACAGTGACCATTAGACTTTCTACCTCTCTGTGCAATGGTCCGGACTGTTGGACCACGGCCGGGCGGGTCGGTTTGCGTTAAGGGTTTTTTGTTGCCTTTGCTCTGCTTTGCTTCAGTTTGAGTTTGCTTGCCTTCCCTTGGCCGCGCCACTTGCCGCCTCTACCTGAAGTCTGCCTGCGGGGAAGCGCTCCCAGGCAGCCAGAAGAAAACGGCTTGCTTGGTCAAAGCTTGATAATAAAGGCCATGCGGTTTCAAAATTCTGCCTGTGGACGATTTGTACGGTGAAAACATACTACTGCAGCCTACTCACATCGGCGGTTGGATTTGGACCAAGCCTAGGGAGGTACTTATAGGGGGCAAGGGGGCACGCCCCCCAAAGTTTGACCCAGAGCTCAGGCGCGTGTACCGCTTTTGTGCGCGTTCTGTTGCTAGTGTGTACTACTAGTAGCGAGAGCCCCCCAAGTGCCCTTCAGCGTCCCTTAATAGTACCACCCTACGCACGCCCATGCCCGACTCCTGAGCTGTTGGTCAGCCCTCTGTGCGCCTGTAGGCCTCGGCGGTTCCTTTTTTGTGCTCAAGCCCCCAGCGTTCGTCGGGCAGGGTAATGAATCTTAGGTATTTAATGTTACCTGAGATCTACCTCACTTGTTGATGCGGCCCCCGTTTGTTACATTTGAGGCCTCACCATATCGCCGCGCATGAGCCTAAGCCGGTGACGTTTCTTTTTTTGGGTGGGCGAATCAATAAGCGAGAAAGGAGAAATAGGGGTACCGTAGGGGTACCATAGGGGTACCGTAGGGGTGCCGTTTTGGTAATTAGGGGTACCATAGGGGTACCACTAGAAGATACTAGCGCTGGTGGGAGAATCGAACTCGCGATCCCAAACAGGACCACAAAAGCAGACTATTAAATTACACCTGGAATCTTAGAAAAGATCTTTGTTCTTTTCATGAATGAGCCAGTTCACTG
>JAAMXK010001599.1:0-16375 GCA_019693575.1 Thalassiosira oceanica | reverse complement strand
GAGCCCGCTAGGGCGACCTTCCTCGACCTGTTTAGCTTCTCTCTTTGTGAAGGATCCTGCATCCCAAGCTTCCAATTCATCTCATGGCCGAGCGTATCGCCTCGCCATTGAGAGTTTGACGAGAAGTCCTCCCGCGAACTTGCAGGCTCTTGCGCTCATCTCGGCCTCTTCTCTCGATTTGCTACAAGGCAGGATCCATCATCACCCTATCACCGATCGAGGCTCCTTCGACGGCGCCTGAGGGCATTGACGCCGCGGTGAATTGGCCATCTGTCGTGCGGCCGACCAAAACTGGGAGCGAACCCCAAGACTATGAATGAACTCTACAGAAGGCAATCTGTCCGTTGTCTTTGGCGTGCCCCCGTTGCCACGGCGACGCTCGCATCGTCTTGGTGCGTCTCGTCTCGGCTCGTGAAATGTTCCTATCCCGCGCTTCCAAGCCATCTGGTACAATACGTCGACGAGTAGGAGGACAGCAGCAGGGACGTAGACGAACGTTGAATTCGAGTAGTCACCGCCGCCCTTTCGACTACGGCGTCCGTCAGCTTGATAGTAGCATCGCTATCGCGAACATCTTCGTGATAGTTCGTGATGCACGGACGAGACCACGAGTTGGGGGCTCGGATCCTTGCTTACGGACGAACTCGAGTAGACTTTGCCCGGCCAATATCCGTCTTCGGCCCAGTCTCCCCTTCCTCCTTCCTGTCCGCCTTTCCGCCTCCTTCCGACCGCACCGCCATGTAGCCGTAGCCCGATCATGGGCGTCGACGAGGCAGATGAGCTTGAGAAAGGGGGGAACCTTGCGCACGGTCCGGAGTTGTCCGCAGTAGAATAAGAAGAGAGTTTAACTAGTGTCCGCAGTTGTCCGCAGTAGAATGTGGGCATTCTACTGCGGACAAAAAGGGGGGAAGAAATTTCAGCTAGGCGTTATCTCTAGCTTTGGTTGTCCGCAGTAGCTTCCCCACGCCATATCGTAGCTGAACGACACCTGCCGAATCATTTAGGTGTAAAAAGCGCATCCCCGGCCCCGTCCCCGTCCCGTTCCCCTTGTGGATTGGCCTGATACCGTGACCAGGCCCGACTGAGGACTCCAGGACCAGGACGCGTGTTGCGAAGGTGCAAAAATCTTCAACGCTGTGTGTGAGCGGCCATGGCTGCGCTGCGCTGTCAACACACCAACACCGACGGCGACATCGCTATCGAAGCACGGGCCGTACGACCCAGCGACGCCAGCGACCCAGCAGACGACATACTTTGGCCGTGCCTCGCTTCCCGATCCAATGTCATAAAAAGATCGAGACACAACAACATCAAAAACGCTACCGCACAACCGTAACCTAACCAACAATCATGAAGCTCATCATCCCATCAGCCCTCGGCCTCGCGGCCACTCTGCTTCTCTCCGCCGCTGCTGGGGTATACTCTGCGGAGCACTTTCCGGTGGAATTGGGAGCCAAGTACATTCACGACGTTGCAGTTGTAAGTGTGACTCTCTAGCTTGATCGGCAGCTTCCTTCGTAAAACTCACGTCCTTCCTAGTCGACCCGTGAAATGTCCGCCTTTGCTCCAACCCTCTTCGCAGGAGTATGCGCCGACGAAGGCACGGGCAATGTCCTCCTGTCCCCCCTCTCAATGTATCAGCTGCTTGCACTCCTAGACTTGGGGACAACGCCCGATAGCGACACCTACAAAGAACTGGGAAAACTGTTGGGCGAAGAAGAAGATAGAGCCAACGTGAATAGCTTAAGAAACGTCACCGCTGAGGGCATCAAATTTGATTTGGCGACCTCTGTTTGGGCCAATGGATTGAAACGTTCTTTTATCAGAAAAGCTCGGAAAAGGCAAGGGGCCGAAAGCTTTCCACTTCCTTCGACCTACGAACCAATCAACGAGTGGGTGTCCGATCAAACAAACGGACTGGTCCCCGAGTTATTTGGAGACGAAGACATGGGAGACGGCACCGAAGCCCTGCTCGTCCAGACCGTTTACTTTAAAGGCATCTGGACGACGCAATTCAATCCTGAACGCACGAGAATGGGAGAGACGTTCACCAAAAGTGATGGAACTGAAACATCCGCAAACTTGATGTGAGTGTCCTATTTATGCTTGTCTTCTTGTGCACTGCTCTAACTCCATCTTTTGATGACACACATTATCTAAACGATTAGGTACGCGAAACAGGAGATGAATATCATTCTGGGCTCCGATGCCCTCGGCGGGGCCTCCGCTGTTATCCTGGACTACGGGACATCCGACTCGGCCGGAGAATTCGCTGGCATATTCATCCTTCCGGGTGGACACGATAGATGGGAAGAGTACGGGAGTGCGGACATGGAAAGCCTTTTGTCTGGTCTTACCACGCACTCACTCACGGACCTATTGAATGAGTCAGTCACGACAACTGCAAGGGTGTCCTTGCCCCGTTTCAAGCTTGAGTTTGGTTTAAACGATCCATATAGCATGAAGCAAGTTCTCGAAAGGATGGGAATGACGTCTGCATTCGACCAGGCGAAGACTGGGCAATTTGAAAAGATGTCCAATGAAGGTCTTTACGTAGACGACATTGTACACGGGGCTGCTATGGTGGTGAATGAACAGGGAAGTGAAGCCGCTGCAGCATCCGGGGCGAGAATGGGAAGCCGAAGTAGGGACCGATCGCCATACTTAATCTTCGATCGTCCGTTTGTAGTCATCATTATGCACAGGCCAACGGCAACCCCTCTATTCATGGGAAAGCTCGAAGATCCTGAATTCATCTAAAAGAAATGAATTTCAAAGTAAGTTGGGGGATACACTACTTATGACCATGTCTAACATGCTAACATGGTCGGTCTTTGGAAGATAATCATATTCATACTTGCCCAATCTTTGGGCCTAAACATCGGCCCATGGTCTATTTGCATTGCTCTACTGTTAATTAAATGGATTGTTATAGTTAACTGCTTCCTTCTTCCTCCTGTAGGTAGATAGTGTGCTAGATAAACAGATCTCTATCAAAGATTCATATACATTAACTTACTACTTACTTCTATCTTGAACAGCCCGTCTCTCTTACATGGGTCTAAAGCCCACTCTATCTACGTCCAAACATGGCTACCCTATTCATCAATTCTAACTTCGATTACTTCATAAATGTAGATCTTTTCCATGAAACACTGCTGCCATCCTCGCGAGGAGTTGGATCGTCCAAAATTTCCGTGAAATAATTACACCAGAAGACCTTCAACCAAGTCTTCCGTCCAAACTTCTGCTGCATCTCAAGCCCAATCTTCTGACAATGGCCTTTGGACTGCACCCCAAGATTGTATGGGTTTCTACGTCAGGTGACGTGCGCCAGGGGCTTATTCCCCTGACGCGCGTACCGTAGGAACTCGATCACGAGATCAAAGCGAGTACAATAGCTAGCTAGATAGAAATGCTAGATAACGGAAAGGGCCAAAATTGGCTGACGTCTCCGTTTGAATTCGGCATGAAGGAGTTTCCCAGGGGGGAAGCGGTGAAATATCCTCAAAGAGGACAAGCAGCGCTTTCAGGATATTGTCCTACTTCTCCCCTGGGCCTGGGCCTAGTAGTCATGGTGCTTGATGGCGGAGAAAACAGCACCCGTTCGGTCTCGGTCGGCTCGGCCGGCACAACACGAAATCCGCTCTCCCGGGTGAAGCAAGCTAGATGAACGGAAGATTTTCAACGGGCAAATGCGCGATACGGCCAAACCGGTCGGTGCCCCAACCCTCAAGGACACCTACCTATCACTGGCGTCGCGGTCAAACGGACTCGGGCAGAGGAGTCAAACGTCAAACGGACGACGTGGGATGCCGTGGTCAAAATTGCAGATTCCATGGAATCACGGATCGTGAGGACAGACTAATACATGCCACGATGACGCAGCAGAACACAGAGCTTGACGCTACCATAGCAGATCGACAAATAGAGTATATAGTGTGGCTGCACCACCGAGTGCCCACTTTGTGCTAACACAACGTTTATGTGACTAGATCTTCGTGTTCACCTTTGTGTCGTGTTCGCTGCTTCTTGCAGAAATGTCGATTTTATCCGGCGTTTCCTCTAACAAAATTGTCGAGAAATCGTTTGAGCACCGTTTTAGGTTTGAACATTTTCGTTTGCTAGCTTCAAGCTAGTGATCCCAGTTGAAAGATTGTAGGGTCTCTGCGAGAGTTGAGGCCTGCCGCCTCACACACACAGAATTTGCCCTTGCTCAAGTTTCCCTACCTGTTTCCCACAGAGAGAGCCGAGAGGCTGTTCTCACTGTTCAAGTTGTTGAGCGTTGCTTGCGTTTGGCCGGAATTAGGTGCGTTTCAGCTGGTGACCTGGTGACGACACATCTCATCTCGCTCAGGCTGGCAGTGTTCCAAGATCAGTTGAACCAAGCATTGGAAGTCTCTAATGAGAGTGTGAATGATAGAAAGCACTGAACAAAATGTTGTTATGTTGTCATTCATTACAGTGTATTTCTGGATTTCTGGCCACTGGGTCTGAGGCAGTCTGAGGAGGGGCTTTTTACATGATGTGCCTACGCGACCAAATCCTTCCCCCCACGCACACTTAAAGCTATATAGATTAGTGCGTAACTACATAACATATCATTCATACTTACAAGCGCCGAGGCAAAGTTTCACTGTGCGAGATGCAATTGTTACTTCCCCGCACAATAATTAATATATTACTAGCCGCTGCATGTGCAGCTGTTGTGCCCCCCCCCCCTGCCCCAGCCGTTGTGTGTTTGTCCGGCCGTTGCTTGTCAAACTGTTGTGTTGGCATCACAGGTGGTGTGAGAGTGTGAGGAGGTGTGAGATGCTGTGATCTGGGTGTGGTGTGAGGGGTTATTGTCATTGGGGGTTACTTAAGGTGTGTGAGTGTGTCTGAGACTGACGAGAGAATTAAAGCTATTGTGGTCATATAGTATATACACCATTCATTGGCAAACTTGGGAAGTGCTGCCTGCCTGTCAAATTAAAGGTGTGGAGGGTCCTACTCAGGACTAGGACCCAGTTAATAAGAGTTTAAAATACTACCCAGATACAAAGTCATTTCACCCTCAGCTAGAGGCAATGTAATGTTATGATACATGTTGCAATTCAGTAAAAAATGCTGCACAGACTCTCCAAGAGCTGCTGTATAGTTTTGAAACAGCTTGTTTACACATTAGTGACACGACAGGAATTCTAACTGAGTTCGACTTTTTGTGACTATTTTACTATTAGCTTGGTGCTAGTAGCATCATTGAAGCTACTCCGTGCTCAACCTGCACACAGTGGGACAGTGGGAGCTTATCTACCTGGCCAATGCCCACCCACACTAGCGTTATCCAGGCTTGAGACTTCCGATCCATCTGAAGAGTCTGCGTCTGCTTCCTTCGGTGACGGAATTGAGTAGTTTGCTGGGCGGCGTTTCTTGAACTCGTTCATATCATCAATATCACGAGACAGTCGGGGGCGCTCAAGCCCTAGTTTACGCGCGAAATGTTTCCTTTTTGATGGTGCATACGGATAATAGTCTGGACCAAAATGACGACAACCAGAAGGGTGCATTAGGATGCAGCTTCCGTTTGAAGGAATCCCATTTCTCCCACAAGTTTCGCCTGGGATTGAGCAGCAACCGTACCTGTTACATGTGGTAGACGGAACATCGGCGGCCCCTTCTAGTTCCTTCTCGAATTCCTTCTCACGGTCGACGAGCTTCCGCCAGGCGCGAATTGGCCCGGGTTCAATGAAAGCAGAATTGGACTGTGAAGAAGGTTTGGCCAAGAGTCCATCCTCCCTCAAGGATTCTAACCCGGTTTTTGTTTCTTGCCATCGACTTTGCCGAATCGAGGCGACTTCCAAATCTTCTAGAGACGAACATGCGTGGTCCTTGGGGTCCTTGTATTCTTTCTTCGTGACGACCTCCTCCCCAGCAGGTTGCTCCATCGATTCAGCCATGGCATCACCAGTGTGTGTTTCGAGTTCCGAAACACTACCGTCGAGGGATTGTGCTTCTTCCAGATAGAGATGGACAGCTAGGTCCACATTGCAGTCGGTTGCCGTGAGGTAGGCCCTGGCGAGTCGTCTGCTCTCCTCCGTTGCTTCCAGGCCGGTCGTCCGAACGAACTCGTCAAGATAAACAACGGACGGCCACCCTTCCGAGTCGGCCTTTTGGTGGCAGCCGACCTTCGTGGCTGCTGGCTTCTTATCCATATCCACGTCAGCGTCTATCGCTGGCGGCTTCTTGGTCGTGTCGGCGTCGGCCTCGTTGGGGGCGACGAGAGATTGCGGATCGCTGTCGAAGTAAAGACCCACCGCCAGGTCTACGTCGCCCTCGGCCGTTTCGAGGTACCTCCCAGCGAGTCGCTCACCCTCCTCCGACGGCTCCAACCCGGTCGCCGAAAGGAATTGCATCGCGGGCGCCGCGGCATATTCTGACACCACTTCGTACCCCTCCTCGGATAGCACGAGCGAAAACGAGCCGATGCTGACATCGTCGTCACCCTCGAGCGTGAGGGCGTCTACCAAGGAAAACTGGGATAGTTCGTCGCATATTTCTTGTACGCTGTCTTGCTCGTCACATGGGTTCATGGTTGAAATTTGCGGGGGGTTCAATATATGCCTAATGTTTCTTGCTCGGCCTCTTCTTCTTCAAACAGGACAACCCGCGCGGCAGTGATGGCGGCGGTGATGAGAGTGATGAGATCTCAGTCAACTCTTGTTGTTTGAGAATTGGTCCTGGTCGTGACCACTCAACCGAAGACTCTTTCGGGATTCGCTCATTCGCACAATTAGCCGCCGCGCCAACGGCGCCAACTCGCCAACTCTCGAACTCGCTCGCTCGAACCTGACATTTGCATGCACCGATTTCAGCATGCACCGATTTCAAGATGGTCGTAGCTCGACACCTGCATCGGTATGACGTTGGTAGTTTTAGGACGCAGAGTCAGTCAATCGTTTTATAATTCAACTGTTCGACTAAGCCTTCTCGGAGGTCAATAATCTTCAATGATGACGTCGGCTAAGCCCCGCCCATGGTACCACGCGACCTACCATGGCATCATATCCATCCTCGGTATCGGGGGCCTCCTGCCACTGCCCTACTCCTACGCCTACCTCGGGTGGGCCGGGGGGACCATCGTCCTGCTCGCGAGCACCGCGACATCCTACTGGTCGGGCCGGCTCCTGGTCGACTGCCAAGACGCCACGCGGCACCGGACCTACTCGCCTACTCGGCCGTCGGCGACGCCATCATGGGCGACGGCTGGGCGAGGCGGTGGGTGAGGCCGGCCCAGGCCCTTGTGTTCTTCACCGTCGTCATCGCCGTGGTCATTGGAGTCGGGCAGCTCCTCCTCGGGCTGGACTCGGAGGCGAATCAGGGCAGCCCGTCCCTCTCCCTGAGCGCGTGGATCGCCGTGGCCGGCCCCCTCCTCCTGCTCATGAGCTCGGCCCCGGACGTGGAGAAATCGTGGGGGATCTCCCTAGGTGGTACCGTGGCGACGGCGGTCGCGGTCGTCATGTTCATCGTCGGGAGCGGAGCCGCCCTGGCGCAGGAGCGGCACAATGGAGAGGAAGCGGAGTACGGCCGACCGGAAGGGGACACGCGGCTGCAGTACTTCATGGGGGTCGCGGAATCGTTCGGAATTGTAGCCTTCGCCTACGGGGGACACTGCGTCATCCCGGACGTCCACGCCTCGCTCGGTCATGCCGAGAAGGACGAGTCGCGTCAAGCAATGAGGAAGGCGTGGACCGGAGCGTACCTCGTCATCGTCCCAAGCTATTTCCTGATCGTGAACCTCTCGTACGCCGCGTTCGGGTCGGGAGTCTCAGCGTTCCTCATCGACGACCTCAAGCCGCACGTCTCCACGGCGTTCCTATGCGTGCTCTACGGCTTCTCCCTTGTGAACTTCTTCTGCCTCGGGGCCATCTATAACCAGGCGGCGTTTGTCTACATCGAGGAGATGCTGGATCGATGTCACTGCAGCTGCCGGAAAACGCTGCCCTCGCATGCCGAGGCCGAAGATGCCGAAAATCGGAAGACATCCCTCCGGAAGAAGATTGCAATTCGCGTTTCGTACATCGGCTTCGGGACGCTCGTGGGGGCGATGCTGCCCTTCTTCGGCGACTTCGCCGCTCTCTCCGGCGCCGTTGGTTTCACCCCGTGCACCTTTGTGTACCCATTCTGGCTGTACAATCGCTCAAAGGAGGGCAGAGAGGCGCCGTCTTGGAGGAGAACGGTGAACTGGATCCTGGCTGGAGTCTTCCTGACGCTCGGCACCCTGGCGGCAATCGGATCAATCTACAACATCATCACCAATGCATCGAGCTATACAATTTTTTCATAGTAAGAGTTTCATTCAGTACTAGTATGGGTCCTGTTCAATAGAATTTGGGTGGCCATTCATATTCATAGTGTTTTCCACTGCCTATGGGTGTTATAGAAAGGGAGCACAGATGTGAGTGAGCATGACCATAGGCTACGATAAGCTTGGATATGGAAGGGACCATGGAACCATGAAAACCTTGGATTTTGAGTGAGCCAGGCTGCTAGAGATGGCTCTGAACAAAGGGGTGCAATCTGGAACAGCCGAGTCTGAATTTGTTAGCACAGGCAGAATATTGTGGACGGACTTATACCTGCAGTAGGACGGAGTAGAGTACCTAGGTAAGGTGGGCCGATGGCCCGTTCAACAGCAATAGAGTGTGAAATCTGCACTGCCATGTTAACCCCCTCGTATGTCATACATGTGGCCCAGGACTGGGTTTGCACAACAAAGATCAGTATAAACGCAGTCAGACAAACTACGTACACCACCACAGCGAAGATCGACCGACGAATCGACATTACTCGGATAAGTTCTATCGACATGCTGAGAACATTTGTAGTTCACCTGTTCAAGGGCCGGCCGAAATCCGGCTGTTGGAAAGTTCGGTGGTTCAAGCGCGTGGTAACATGGCGGTGAGGCGGTGCTCGACAAATTCGTCGATGTCCGGGAAAGATGAGGACAAGCCAGCACCACGGCTGGACTCAGCGCAACAAACTACCCCAGAAACAATGTTGTTCGGACTTCTCCGAATAGATTTGCCAAAGTCGGTCCGCCGTAGTGACACTGCTTATCGTCGATCTTTGCTCTAGCTAGTTTTACTACAATATGTAGATTCACGCAGCCCACCATTTCGCCGGCTGACTGCGTTTATGATACAACTACAGAGCTAATAGCTTGGACTCTGAGTTGAAAAATGACATTGTGTAAATTTAGCTAGAGCAGCGGCCTGAAGAACATGGGCGTTTCGTCCACCACGCCCACCTTGCTCACGAACTCCTGCGCCGCGAACGCCACGACCGCCACCATCGACAGCCTCCCGTGCTTGATCTCCGCGAGCTGCATCCTCGCCCGTCCATCCTCGTCGGACGGGTACAGCCCCAGGGGATCCCACCCGTAGTCCCCCGGGACGTACTCCCCGCCGCCGCCGCCGTCGCTGTACCTGCTGTTCGTTATGCCCTTGAGGTCGATCGCCGCCGACAGGCCGAGGCACGCCCCCCAGAAGACCGGGCTGACGTGGTCCATCCCCCCGTTGAGCAGGCTCGGGACCCGGTCGTTCGCGTCGAGGGTCGACGTCAGGTCCATCCCCAGGTCCGCGTCTATCTCCCTCGCGATGGACCGGTCGAGGAGCTCGGAGACCGGCCAACCGGCCGCCGCTAGCATGGCGAGGCGGGAGTGCTTGACCTCCGCCTCGCGGTAGTATAGGAGCTGTTCCGGGGAGGACGCGAGTCCGAGCGGGTCGAAGCCGACGTCGCCGGCGAAGCGGCCCGTGAGGTGCTGCGGGCGGCGGAGGAAGGGTATGGAGCGGGAGTTCCTGGGCAGAGTCTTGGCCGTTTCCACCATCGCGGAGAGGTGGCTCGACATTGTCGTCATCTTCGCTTCGCTTTTCCGCCTCTCCCGGTTTCCTTGTTCCTTTCTGACTCCTTCGAGGTTAAAGTTTACACTCCAACTTAAGGTCTGTCTTCCAAGCGCAAGGTATCGTTTGCCAAATGAGCAAACGACAAACGAACGCTTTCCGTTCCGTTGTTCGGTTGGTCGGTCTCGTGTTTTGCGTCCATCCTATCCAACCAAACTCCAGGACAATTCTTTCGACAGTTCAACTACTCAAAGTCCGGCCACGCACCTCGTGGACTGTGCGTGGGCCGCACACAGCGTCCAGTCGTCAAGAGGTCGCGGTCCTTCCAAACCAAGGAAACGAACTTGCACGGCAGTGCAACTGATGACGCTGACAACTGCGAAAGAACGCTTCCCCGTGACGTCATAGTCGTGTTCTTGTTAAGTAACCTGGAAAAAGCTAATTGTAAAAGAAGGCCGATGATCGTCCGACATGGACGGAATCACGACCAACTTCAGCTCGGCCTAGTAGCCTACGCCTGGGCACTGCTTCAAGTGTCAACGAGAAAATTCCCAAATCAAACACGCACGGCACCGGCGGCCGAGGATGTGCGAGCGAGTTCAGCTGAGTCACCCGGGCGATGCGCCAAACAATGAGATGAGATCACAGGGAGGAAGACGAATCAGAGCCCAGTCAGCCTTGTACAGCTGTATTCTGAAACGCACGAGCGAGGGGACGCTCACCCAGATTTTCTCGTTGCTGACTCCTATTGGGGAGCTGTGACTAAGTCGTGACGACATTGACTCATCCGAAGCGGCGGCGGGCGAAGTACGACGGCCGGCGCACCCCGGAACAATGGCCACGGCTCCACGTTCCTCCACGGCAGTGCCATCCCTCCAGTCAGAAACGCCCTGTCCTCTGCCAGCTCTCGGCGACCTTCTGCGCGGCGGGCTCGTGCGGACCTCGACAGAGGCGACGGAGCAGCGGCGGTCCGACGAGGCGGCCGGCGAGGAAGCCGCCCGCGGGAGAACGAGCGGCGACACGTCCGGCGGGGGAGGTGACAAAACCGACGGCGCCGACGGCATCCACGGCCGCGGCAACCTCCTCCCGGCTCCGCTGCAGCCGAACAAGCCGCACCGGCTTCAGCCCCAGCCGCTTCCCCAGCAGCCGCAGCCGCCTCGGTCTCGGCAGAGGAGGTCCCCCCGCAGGAGCGGAGTCAGTCGAACGGGCGCGGGTCAAGCCAACGGAGCGCATCGACTGTCTTCCTCCGCGGCGTCTTCTTCTACGGAGGGTTTCGGGGATACCACCGCGGAAGCAGCGGCAGCAACAGCAGCAGCAACAACAACAACAACAGCGAACGACGGGCCACCACCGACGAGCCTCGCGCCGGGTCTCGTTAGCCGACGACCGAGCCAGGAGAGCGGCGACTCGACGAGGTCGGGGGTGCGGAGGAGGCCGGACGGGCAGGTCGTCTCGTCGTCGAGGGCAGCGGCGTCGCCGTCCCCGACTCACAGCAGTCTCAGTCTGCCGTGTCGGGGCAACCGACCGTCGGAGGAAGGACGGCCGGAGTACGTCCAGGATCTGCAGCGAGGCGGGATAGTGCAGCCTCAGCAGTCGGCGGTGTCGTTCGTTCAGGTAAGGTTCCGTTTTCGAATCGTGGCTTTGCCGTGGTGGTGAAGGAATGGGAGGCCAGACTTGGCTTGGGTGGATAGCACGAGATAGAACGTGAAGGCCAGGGGAGGTTCTACCTCGAGATGAAAACAATAAGAGAATGGATCCTTCTCGGTTGCACAGCTTGTCGGTCACTGCCTTGGGACGGGGCTAGACGACGATGCTGCGTTGCAGACAAACATATAGGATCAGAGCTCAGGCAGCCAATTATATGTTCCAGTCTCGAGGGCCAGCGAGGAACGACAAGGGCCCCGTCACTTGTTTCGCTAACCATCCTTTTGCCTACTTCCTCTCCGTCTCTCCCCAAACCGACTTACGTCACAAAATAGGACCTCAACAACCTCATCATGTCCGGTCAACGGAATAGTCTCGGCCTAAACGATCAGCATCAGCAACAACACCAATCGAGATCCTCCTCGCCCGTCAGACGAAACGGCGGGGGGAAGCAGCTGAGCTACACGGCCAATCAAATCTCGTCCTCGTCGAGCCTGAGCTCCACGGCCGCCTCGCACACGGCGTCCAGCACGAACAGCGGGTGGGCCGCCTCGCAGGCGACGTCGAGCACCGGCGGCGGCGGCGCCTCGTCGCTCGTCGTGGACGGGCAGATACTGAGCGGAAACGTCAGCATGACCGGCCTCGCCAGCCAGTTCCTCGACGGCGCGACGGCCGGCGCGGCGGCGAACGACCCGAGCTCGGCGCTGCTCAGCAGCTTCAACTCGGCGAGGTCGGCCGTCGGCGGGGGGAAGGACCTGAGCCTCAACCTCACCCAGGCCTTCCTTCAGCGGCAGCAGCAGCCGGCTGCGAGCGTCGTCGAGCCGTCGCCCGCGACGAGCGGCGGCGTCCTAACGCTCCGAAGCTTCCAGCCCGCGGTGCCCGCCCTCGCCTCCGCCGGCGGGACCGTGAGCGTGTCTCAGCTCCCCCCCGGAGCGACCCTGGCGGGGATCAACATGGAGAACTCGCTGACGCCGAGCGTCGCGGCCGCGGCGCTCGGGGGGTCCGTGCCGGAGTTTCTGTACCAGCTGACCAAGATGCTCACGGACGACAACAGGTCGATCATCGAGTGGAGCACGTTCAGCGGAGCGGGACGGATCGAGGTCCACGCCCCGACTAGGTTGGAGAGGGAGGTGCTGGGGAAGTACTTCAGGCATTCGAAGTACTCGAGCTTTCAGCGGCAGTTGAACTATTTTGGCTTTCGGAAGATAGCTGGCAAGGTGCGTTCTGTCTTCTGAGTCGCTGCTTTTCGACGGAGGTCGACGGAGGTTGCGTTTTGAATGCTTAAAGCGGAATGGCTCTGGCTCCGAGTTCTTAGGCCAGGCCCTGATGCCATGGAATCGAAGTCGTGCAGCATTATCTCTTCTCTTTCATTTCGACCTATCTAACATATTTCACATGCCGCTTTCTCCCGCTAAGCAGGGCAAGATGAGCCCCTGCAGCTACATCAACGACGACGCCACGACAGACATACGGTGCCTCCTGCTCATGAAGCGTAAGAACGCCAAGGAGAAGGCTGCTGATGCCGAGGCGCGTCGCATCGCACAGGAGGAGGAAGCGCGGGCGGCAGAGGAGGCGGCTGCTTTCGAAACATCCAAAACGTCGGCCTCGAACAGGAACAAGAGACGAGCTGCCAGGAGCACTCGTGCGAGGTCCAAGCGACGGGCTGCGAGCAACGTGTCCTACGTCGAGCTAGCCGGAGAGGACGTCGACGAGGATGGCGTCGAGAACAACGGCGACGACCAAGACGACGAGTACACGGACGGGACCTCCGCTGCCGCGGCCAGACGCTCGCCCCGATCCTCTCGGCGCACGTACACCTCGACTAGCACAGGCGGCACGAACTCCATGTTCAGCGCTATGGCGGCCAACGTCGCGAGCAACATCGCGTCGAATGGCATCAACGTGAGCCGCGACAACGGCAACAGCAAGCGGCCCAAGACTGCCGACGGTCGGGGGTACACTGTCGCGAAAGGGATCAAGCACGGCCTCGGCTTCCTCAGACCCAACACCAAGGAGGAGGTCAAGAAAGCTAGGGCGAATGGCGGTAAGCCGGTCGTGCCGTCGTCTGTACCTTCGTCTGCCGTCGCGAGCGCTCCGCCGCCTACGACCGTCCCGCCTACTTCGTCCAGCAAGCCGGTGGTGAACTATCTCTCCCACCCTCCGGCAAACCAAGCCACTTGCGCGCCCGCCCCTCTTCAATTTCTCGACCCGGGCGAGCTGGGGATGAGCCTCGAGTCGAGTCTAAGCCAGCTCAAGGACAACTTCGCACAGGCCTCGGCGGGGGCGTCGACGAAGACCTGCCAACAACCCGAGAGCGGCTCGTCGTCCGGAACTGGAGGCGTCAAGTACGCCCCGTCGGCCTTGACCCGTCGCTTCACGGACGCCAGCTTCATCGGCGGCCTGCTGAGCCGGGACGACTCGCTGATCAATCTCGCCATGTTGCCCACGGCCGAGGAGGATCAACCAGTGGCGACCGGCGGTGCTCACCAGGGCGGCGACGCGCCGGCTGGGACCGGGAGGGCGTCCGCCTCGGTCGTTAGCACGAACCCGAACACGACAGCGAGCGTTGGCGGCGAGGTTACCACGGAAGAATCCGCGTCGGACGGCGCCCCCCTCGTGCAGAAGTACCACTTCAAACGGGATGACTCGCTAATAAACCTTGCCGCGTCCGTGGATATCACGCAGCAGTCGGGAGATGGGAACGACGGCGGCGTGGAGTCTAGTGAGGTTGGGGCATTCGGCTTCTTTCCATAGGAAACCGAATTTAATGTACATTTCTTTAAAAAAAGGCACGCAATAGCTAGAGATAAAAGTTAAGCATTCTCATTTTAGTCCAGTCCACTGGCTTGCTTTGAGTGTAGATGTGGTCAAAGATGAAATTTCAACGATCCGTCCTGGTAAGCCCACTTTTTCGTCGCCATAAACCCAGACCCATGTTCTGGCGAGTATTGATATGGCAAAGAATGGGTCGTGTGGCAGATCGTGCCTGCCGTCAGTGATGTGATTGATATCGTTTCCAGTCGAATCGAGCGCATGAACCCGAGTCAATGAGCCCACTTTCAGCATAGTTCGTTACATAGATAAGATCCAGAGACTGGTCATGGATAGGCACAGGGTGGCCATACAGGTAACCTGACGCCGGGGCCTCCGGACCGGAAGAGGTGCGAAGATGAATATATCCAAGCCGAAGGTAATGAATCCACATCCATTGAGTTCGAGTAAGAAAGCGTTCAGAAAGAGAGGTTTGATAACGAAAAGAATATTGTAAACTAGTGAAATTCGTGTCTACGGTCCTAATAAGTACAATTTCGGCTAGAATCAATTCGCAATCACTCAAGCTCAACGAAACCCTCGTCGCAAGCTTCTCGTCTCTTGGTCTTGAACAACGACGGCCATTCGACTATGCTTCGAGCATAGTTGGTCCACATTCCACGACTTGGGTGATATGTTATGATTTTTGATTGATAGAACGAGTTGGACTTGTGCACTTCCTCAGATTGTGAGGACATGAGTGGCGCTGGTGCGATAATCGATGTTGGCGCTTCGTATTTGATTTTGCCACTAACAATTGTGTCATTGTGTCGAGTCGAAGCGCCCCTCGCCGAGCCTCATCTCCACGCACTGGAGCATCTTTACCACCCGCAGGTCGGCCTCGGACAGGATCGCGTGCTCCAGCGCGCTCATCCCTTCGGAGTCCTCGAGCGGGATGCACCTGACGTCGCACCTGACGAGCGTCCTAACGACGTCGAGCGACGGCGGAGACTTGGCGCGGCCGCCGCCGGCATCCCCCTCGAACAGCTCGCACCCAGCGTTGCAGGCGAGAATGAGCGGGGTCTTCCCATCGGCGTCCCTCGCGAGGCACGCGTCAGGGTGTCGGTCGACGAGGAGGCGGACGGCGCGGGGCGAGCAGCGGCAGCCCGCGGCGACATGGAGGGGGAGGCGGCCGAGGCAGTCGGAATGGGCGGCCTGCTCGGGCACCAGATCGAGCAGGGCCTTGACGATCTCGGCCGGTGGGTCGTGGCGGAGGACTGCGTGGAGTCTGTTTTCGAAGAGAGAAAGAAGGGGAGATTTGGTGAGAACTCGATCGACCTAAGGTTGTCCTAGCGCTTTGTGAGGAACTCACATCGTCATGCCGTTCAGCTCGTCGGTCCGTGCCAGCAACCGCGCGAACGCCGCGAAGAGCAGCGTGTGGTTCTTCAAGGCGTAAGCGAGCGCGTACCAGTTCCGTGTTTCGACGATCTCGAGGATGATGGCGAGGTAGTTCACCTCATCGGATGTTAGGGAGTTTGATTGATCGGGCATCTTGGGTTGACCTTGAGTTTGCTTGGGCATGGACTTTCTGTTGTGCACTTTCTCGGATTATTAGGAAAGGAGTGGCGCTGGTGCGATAGCTTGATGTTGGCGCTTCGTTTTGCTGCTGCTGCTGCTGCTGCTAACAATTGTGTCATTGTCGAGTCGAAGCGAGAGGAGAGTTTTCCCCCGCAGTTTCCAACGGACGTTAGTGATTGTTGGGCATTGTTGACCACACATTTGGCCCGATTAAACTTGCATGCTTGGACATTGAAAGTTTACGCTTTGGTAGAGGACAGGATGCCTGCTCCGGCCGGTCGCGACTGCGGAGTATCTTTTTTATCCAAGCTGCGGAGATAGGTCTTGTTGCCATTGTTGCCGTTGGTTTCGAGAGGCGCGCGCTGGCTGACTGCTCGACCTCTCTCGGCTTCGAAAAACGGGGCCATGTCCTGCAGCCCTTGAATCGCGGATGCCCCACTGCTTGGTTTATCGCCGTGGTAGGGGACAGGATGCTCAGATAGATTGCATGTGGGGACTCGACAGTTTGAAAACGGGGCCGG
>JAAMXK010001592.1:6851-20343 GCA_019693575.1 Thalassiosira oceanica | reverse complement strand
ATCTGAAACTCTCGCTTCAGTGACTCCTCCCTCCCGCGCCACGCGTCGTTGCATTCAGCCTCGGCCGCGTCGAGTATTTGCAGTTCGCGCGTTCGCAGCTCCCCTTCGAACTCTTCCTTCGCCCTCTGAATCGCGCTCGTCGCTTCTTCCTTCGCCATCTGAATCGCGATCGTCGCCTCCTGCTCGGCCTCCTGCGCCGCCTTTTGGATCGCAACCTCACGCTCGGACCTCTCCTTCATCAGCTGCGTTTCCAATGACTGAAAAAGTGACAAAAGCCGCTCTCTCTCCTCCACGTCGGCCTCCTCTGCCCGCCGCCTCAGCTCATCGAGCTCACGCTCGCGATCTTTTATGATGGAAGCGAGGTCGTTCATCTCCTCTATGATTGCTATGCTACCTAAATAGTTTACAGCGACGAAACGCTCTGGTCAATAAATCGGAGAGACTGCCGCCGCCGCCGGTGCGTTTGCCATTTTCGATTTTCATTTAATTTTTTTGGACGGCCAGTAGTAGGGCTCGAAACAGAGCCGAAATAGTTCCTTGATGTTCGGAGTACTGGCGGACAATATGGAAGCGAGCAAGGAATTAACCAACCGACGCCGACCTCGGGACTATTGGCTGGACGACGCGATTTTGAGCAACAATAGATGTTGGACCTACCCTGTTGGACTTGCAGGCATTTACTAGACAGGGCGCCCGTCACTTCGCGCCAAGTAAATGAGTTTTCAGAAGCCAGAAGTATCAGCAATGAGCAAATATCGTATCAACTCCGCCAGTAATGGAGTGCCATCTAGAGTCAGCAAGTGGAATATCAAGATTTTGGAACCGAGCTGATTGCCAATTGCATGTTTTTTGGGCAGCGCATGCCAGTGCGGCCAAAACAGCATCAGGGTTCGTTGCATCACTCCTGGTTTCATTCGTTCTTCTGCTGGACAAGATGTAGTATATTGCAGGGGAGTTGCAGGGTGAGAACCTGTGAGAACATGCGCTTGCTTGCTGAGGGACGAACGTCGAACAATCACGTTTCAGCCAGCTACTGTCCCTGATGCGAGTAAAAAGAATCTCATTATTTTGCTATTTCATGTACTTTTCATATGATTCCTCGACCTTTTTCAGAGCCATTTCCACGGTTGTCATGTCTACATCGTCATCCAATACCAGTGCCGATCCATCCTCACTCGGCGCGAATCCCACGGCAAGCAGTAAATTCTTTGCGCCCCTGATATGAGAAGCAGTTCAGCCATGGGATTATTTATCTATGAGTTCAGCGAGGACGGAAGAACGCCATTGGGATACAAGAAACATGCGGCACTTACAGAAATGGCTTTACTTTGGTCCTGTAGGCTTTGTTTTCCATGTTGATCTTCTTGAACTTCAATTCTTCTGGATTCTTGACAACGTTTCCTAGGTACGCCTTCAAAATCTTGAGGCAGTTGCCCCCATCCCCACCAGCACGGTAGCTTGAGACCTTGGCGAGATATTCGTCGATTTTGGCCACGGACGGGGGAGCTTTCTTTGGTTTCTTATTCTCCTGTCCCTCTTCTTGACCTGCGCCACCTTCGTCAACCTCGTACTGGATCGCGTCTGGGTTGTAACCATCAACTCCCAGCTTCGACTTTAGCTTGCCCTTGTTGGCGGCCCGTTCACGTTTGTCCTTTTCGAGCTCCGCTTTGATGCGCTGTCTCTCGCGAATTGCCGCCTCCTTCTCCTTCTTGCGTTGCTGAGCCATTCGCTTTCTCTGGTCAATTTCCATTTGCTCTCTGGTCTTGATCATCTCCTTGCCCATGAAGCGACGTTGCTTCTCGCGGTCTACGTTTTCAGTCTTCTCGGTTTCCTCTCGCTGCATCCTCTTGGCCTTCAGAAGGCTCTTGATTTCCGCTATTTTGGCGGCCTTTTCCTCGGGTGTCAAAGGTTTCTTTTCTTCGGTGCACTCCTCGAATTCGGTGCGACCCGTCTTATTGGCGTAAAACTCCATCGCGACCATATCCGTGAATAGCTTGCCAGTAGCCACGCACCGGTATGATTTGACGGCGCCCAACTTCTTGGGAACCTTCTCAATCGGCTCGTCAATGTCGGCGTCTTCCAAATGCTCGCACAGCCACGAAGCAGCACCCTCCACGGTCCCCCCACCGTTGAGAAGTCCCTTTTGGGCACGAATAAGTGGAAATCCATATTCCTCGGTCAACGTTTTCACGTCTTCCTCCTTCAGATCAGCTGTCGGATCGACCATCTCTACCTCGGCCGCATTATCATCTTTCTTCTCGGACTCTTTCTTTCCCGCGGCTGGTTCATCGACGTCCATCTTATCATCCTCCTTGGCTTCTTCAGTCGCAGCCTCATCGTCAGCGGTGGGCAAAGCGGCATCCTTCATTTCCTCGTCGTTGTCTTCATCGTTATAGACGCACTCTTCCTCCCCTCCGCCATCAGCGTCGTCCTTTACGATATCATCAGCCTTAGAACTACCGGGAACATTGCCATTTCCGCCGCCACCGAAACGTGCCAACCTTCGGGCCCGAGCGTCCTCGACACTTATCGTGTTCCCGGCGTTCGCTCCTCCCAGCGACGCTCCCTGACCAAAGTCGTGCGACTTACAGTGTTGTGCAACAAGCGCCTTAATGCCATCGAAGTTAACGCCCGAAATGCGCCCCGCCTCTGCAGTCTGGTTGAATAGAACGTAGGTGGGAAATGCACGTATCTTGTACGACTGGATCTCGTCGCCGAGCACGTGCTCGTAGATTATCCCGCAGGCGACGTCCGTGGTAGAGTCGGCCGAGTACTGTGCGGCAAGCGCTTCCAGCTGAGGCTTGCTCGCCTTGCACGGCCCGCACCTGTCCAGGATGCCGAGGGAAAGACGAGCAGGAGATGAGACTCACGGCGGGTCCGGGTAAATTCGAAAAGCGACGCTCCAGATCACAGGTCAAACCTGGGGCCAAGATCCAGCGGTTTGCTCGACTTACCACGTGGCCGAGAAGCAAACCAAACTGTGGGCATTGCTAGAGAGGAACGCGGAGAGTGCACCAGCCGAATCAAGTTCGTGGAGCGTCATGGTCTTCTTCCTTGTTTTCTCTCGAGACAGAGCGGGAGTTGTCCCTTTGTTTGAATTCCCGTGGAAAGCCTGAGCAAAGCAGTGGAAAGTAGCACGATATCCAAGCTGCTGCGTCTCTGCATGGTCGTGCGGCGGGCCGCCGCGTGGACGTATGTACTACGTAGGTGTCGTGCGTAAAGCACAGACAGGCGAACATGAAACATCTGGGAAACATCACACCGACGAGCGAGCCGATGAGCCGGTCCTTCTTCAAGGATTGGAGGAATGCGTCGAGAGTATCGTAGAGGCGTCGAGCCAGGTTGGACGGAAGGACATTCATCGATGGCTTGCGGCCTCTTGCGGCACGTGGCAGTCCAGCCAATATCATTCGGCGTCCTCCCTGTTTCTTGAGCGCGATCGAATCACCGGAAGCACATGGGATCGAGGAGTAGAGTAGATAGGGGAACCAATAGGGATCGAAGCCGGGGGAAGCTAAACGAGCCGCACCATGTCTCGTCGAGGTTTTCTCTAACGTTGCCATGAACGCAACGACTCATTGAGACAACAAACTCAAATCAGCTCCAAACTCAGGGAGATAATGTACCGCCAGGAGCTGGAGGCTCTTCGCCTAAGTCGGGCTGGGAGTGTCAAGTTTATTGTCCAGTCTCTGGACGGCAAGGGACGTCGAGGGCCGAGGAGAGTGAAGACGGATGGCCACTACACGGACCACTCACCAACTCAATCGGAGTGGCCAGCATGGGCCTGTCGACGACACGTCGATCATCACATAAAGCAGCTGCAGGAAAGGGTGGACTTGGTGGAATGTTGTCTGGAATGTTGTCTCATTTCCTCGGAGGCGGGGCGGGAGGGTGCTCTCACTCCCACGAGAGAGAAGAGCAGGCAGCATCAATGTTACCCAAATACTGAACCTACAAGCGAAACAGAAACCGATGACGATTGTGTCGAGAGATGTTGCGTTGATGAGGAAGAGCTTTCATCGGCTCTGTCGCTAATCACGCCAATTCTCGAAAGCGAGAGCATGCAGGACATGCACGCAAAGGAGTTATCGCCCGCGGCACAAGATTGGTACAGAGACTGGCTTTCGCCCAAATCATCTGGCAGGTTGAGGAAGAAATTACGGGACAATTTCGACACCTCGATTAAGAGGACTTCGTTCTCGCCACCTCAGGCCCGGTTCGACGCTCTTGAGATTACAGATCGCATTGAATCGACACTCTCAAGTTGCGGCTACACTGGATTTCATGAAGAAGAACCAGCCTCTGTCGACAGATATTCCGCGTTGCCGAGAATGGAAAGTCTAAGCGATTCTGACATGTCTTCGGATAGTTGGGCTGACTAGCAACTCTTGCCAGCGAACAAAATAGCTTGCCTGCCAACTCACTACCATACCGGGAAAGTGCTAACACAGTGTATCTCGCTAATGCTACATAATATTGACTTACAACTGATCCCATATGTGATATTTTCTTCAGGATCACTGCTTCGTGTAAATAAAATGTACTGACGCAATATCTTGGACGCTTTCAAAGCATTGTTCTCTCACGTCGTCGACTTGATGAATTGCCAGCATTTTCATTGATCAAGCGGCTGTTCCTTCTGCGATCATTCTCGCGCTGTCGTATCCTCTGCTCGTCCTCCCATCTGGAACCTAATCTGCGCCCTGCCCCCCTTCGAAACCTCAGGTAGTCACAGAGCTTGTCCCACTGTATCAATATGACAGCAAGCATAATTCCGAATAGGGCGCCCATTATATGAGCTTGGTGATCAATGCCATCAGATTTCATCAACGCTGACAATCTAATGTCGTCGAGCGTGAGCGGACTCTGTCTGAAGTCATAAGCAATTGAAAGCACGACGAAGAAGAAGTCAAGCGCGTCCATTCTACGATGGTATTGAGATAGCCACGAGGTCGTAAGCCTCATGCCCATCCAGCCGTACACCACGCCGCTCGCGCCTATCCTCTTGATTTGCTGAAAGTGAAACATGCCCTGGGAGGAAACAAGCGGTGTAAGTGTTCGAGTGCGAGACGGAGTGAATAACTGTATCTTCAAGAGTTTCCTCCTTACGAGTAGCGAATCTGAGTTCATCATCGAGGTCTTTGCGTCTGCCAGCAGGTCTGTGATGAGCGAAGAAGCATCCACGCCGAGCGCGTCGTTGATTGCACCGCAGAGCCAGTGGGTGCACCTACCCGCCCGCCGGGCCGATGCGACCCTACGATGCCACTCCGCCTCGTGATATCTGCTCAGGAATTCAACGCCAAAGAATGCGCCGAGTCCGCATAGAACGTAGCATAGAACCACCCGGGTTGTGTCAGACCATCGCTTCGACGACGTGCTGACGAAAAGCTCGCTGCCGTAACGGTAGAGGGACAACATGTTGACGAGCAGGTGACTCGTATCAACGTGATAAACGATTGAAAGAAGCATAGCCTTTAGTGATCCATCGCCGACCGAGTAGGTGTTGCGAATGCTAAGGTACGGTCGGAGGTCGTCTCGGAGGAGATGGACAAGGACGTTCACCCCGATGATGACTTGCAGAGCCGTCGTGGCACGGCTCGCCGTCGACATGATGTTCGGCTTCTTGACGGGAATTTTCGAATCCGTAACTGCAAACGTAGCCACGAAGTTAAGACACCTGCCTTTTCTCAAGTGGGAGGTAGCTCGACGCCTGGGGATTCTTGATTTCCACAATTTCCACGTCGCTCCGATTGAGTCGTTGTCAATGTTGGCGAGCAACTTGATTGGTGCTTCGTTACGTCACCCCAGAGTGACCGCCAAACGTATCTCTAGGGTGTCCCATGAAAGAGCACGCTACCTCGTCTCTCAAGTTTGGAGAAAGGTTACTCCATTCCTCCTCATCGTCGTCTCATTGCCTCATACTTCGACTGGCCGGGTGGTGGCGGCAATTGCCGGCCTTGAAGAGGGTCACACTTACTTTATTAGGTACATATGTAGCAATATCCACCCAGGTATTTTGCCTCCCGCACGCGATGATCACAGAATCATTCCTACTCTGGGGTTATTGTTTGGTGTTTGGGCAGTCCATTATTGCTTATTGTACGCCCCCGATGTATGTCTGGCGGAATAGCCTCGCTGATTGCATTGGCGTCGATGAACGATGATGAATGATGAAATGAGGGAGTGATCAGATGGCTGAGACGGCACAGGCAGAGCAGTCGAGCAGGTCGAGCGATAGGGCAAGAATTAAGGCTAACTCGACTCTTCACGAACGCGGACAACGTGACCCCAAGTGACACTAGTGACACTATTCCCCTCAACGACTCCTCTCAACGACGGGGGTCAGTCTGCACAACCAGCGCTGACGAGACGCAATTAACACCAGCGCCCCATGCCCCATATTCCCTCGTGACCTCCAACGATTCGGAGTTCACGGTCAGGCAGATGATGAGCGAAGACTCTGCCGGAAAACGTAAACGACGACATGATGGTCATGTTCAGGTCGGCAATGTAGAAATTTCACCAATATTGGCATCACAGTCGAATGAGCACGGGTATGTTATCGCAGATCTCAAGCAATGGTTTGGTGGGCGCGGACAAGCCCAGCAGATACTTCCTCTTGTCGACCTCCGGTCCTTACACGAATTCGATGCGCGACGGCTTTCGTTCCGTGATGGGCATAGTCGCAAGACCACCATCGTCAACTTGCCACTTGATTCACTGCTTAGCGGGGATAGATCTTGCGAGCTGCCACCAAGGAACCTTGAGTTTGCAATCCTTGTGCCGAAGACTCACGTGAGGACTTTCTCAGCGAGAAACGGATGCGTGGTGCACGATCTCTTTTTCTCGTTGACGAGCAAGTCTACGAAACAAACTCGCAAGCCTTGGATGGTGAAGCAAGTTATGTTTGACAACGACGAACTATGGAACGCTGCTGACGAGCTGAATCTTCTCCGGTCCAAAGAGAGCGCGTCGAAGATTTTGAAGCAGCCAAGACTGTGGAACCCAGACCCACTTGTCACTGAATTGATGCCTTTGCTGAAAAACTGGCTTGCGCATGAACCCGACAATCAAATAGGGCTAGTCTACGACCTCGGGTCTGGTGCGGGTAGGGACGTATGCTACCTCGCGGAAGAGACGAAAGAGTTCCTGAGTCTTGAAAAATGCAATAGAAGTCTGCATTTTGTTGGCGTGGACAACCACAAAGGAAGCGCTCGCAGGTGCGGTCCGTTGTGGAAGAGCAGAGGAGCCAAACACCTGACAGGTACCTGTTTGCTTGACTTGAATAGACTCAAGAAGGTCCAGGAGCACTTCGTTGGCGCAACTAAGTCAGACACAGCGGTAGATCACGGAAGACGTTCTACAGTTTTATGTCTCTATGCAGTTAGATTCCTCAACCGTAAGTTGTTGACGTATATTGCCAGCGCTACAGACAAGAACAACAGGGAGACAGATGACGATGCAACCACCAAGACATCGTCAAAGCAATCAATCCATGCTCCTCCATCTCCATTAGAACTTCAGAAGGGGACGATCATCGCCATAAGTCACTTTTGCAAGCCGCACGTGGGAGCTCCCTGGCCCTTCGAGCATCCAAAAGAAACGAGCGTGTTGGATCGACACGAACTGACGACAATGTTCAGTAGCAAAAATTGGCACGTGATGAGGGACGAAATAGTACGCGATGGCGACCATGGAAGAAATTTGATCCAATTCATCGCAAGGAAGGCGTCTTGATTTGTCTGCCTGAAGACGTGTGTGTTGGTACCTTCGTCATCACATGCCCAGCAACTCAGGAATCAGGCTTCGCGCGGGAAAGATTGACGAATCAAATGCCCTGATGAACATCCAGATCCCAATCAAGTACGAAACACCCACGATCCACTTGTCGATTCCGCGATATCCAACGAAACGTGGATCGGGCAAGCCCATGTAGTTGCAGGTACAGTGGGCGAGTATCACTCCACACAGGGAACCAGTCCGCAAAAAAACATGTGATGCGTATGCGCCAAACAGCGTCGTGTAGGTAAACTGAAACATCAGTAAAATTACCAATCTTTTGATGTTGCTAGCCGTTCGCTGATCTGAAGGCAGATGCCTGAAGCTCTCCCAGAAGTGGTGCAGATGAGCAACTCCTATGTATTGGGGTATGTTGTTAGCGGCAGTAGCGGCAGAAGGAAGCTGCCCGCCGACACAAAGGTTAGAAACCTACCGAAGAACAGCGGTGTCACCCAGGCAACCTTTGTCGGCGATATACCTGACGCTAGCAAGGGCGTGACCATGCAAGCTCTAAAGACAACCTCCTCTGCCGCTGGAGCAAAAAGTAGGTTGCGCATCCAAATCCACCTGCTGTTTTCTTCATCTTGGAAGATGTATTTCATTGATTCCACAGTTGATTTCGCCCAAGAACCAAGTCCGCCTCCTCGACGAATAATGAATAACACGTTGTCAACGATTGACCCGAGGTAGAGCATCAACACGTGGACGACCAACTTAGCATCCTGGCATGGCTTCCACTCAAGCCCCAAGAAATGGCGAAAATGCCGCCCACCCTCCGTCGTAGAATCGTCGTCGACGCCGAATAGAAACGGATAAGCGCACACGCTCCCGAGTGCTACCCCGACGACCACCCCGATCCTGTACTTGACGTGCGAGGTGTGGTCTCTCGGGAGACGTCGCACGGGGTGCGCATAGAGTGACAAGACGAACGCCGACGAGAGCAAGAGACAGTACAGGACGCACTGGCTTGGTTGAATGTCCACGCGATGTGCGCGGCTGCCACTGAACATCGGGCCGCCAACCCTCTTCGGGACGAGCAGTAAGGTCTTCGTCAGGCTTCCCTGCCGATGAAAGGCCTGCAAACAAAAGAAATCAGGAGGAGGGGCCGACATCTCAGATTATGCAAAATCTATGCCACACCCAAGTTCATAAGTTATCGTAGTTACAGGAGGCCAAGGATAATAAACAACTGCAAAAGAATCCGCGGGATTTGACAGGAAGAAATAAAATAAGATATGCACCCCTGAGTCGAAGGGTGTCAACAAACGACGACACATGGGCGAATGGTTGAAGCGCATATTGTAGCCATCATCGTCTCGGTCTCGCAGGCTCTCATCTCGAGACAGGGAGTGGAGCAGGGTGGTGCGGAGGGATGTGCGGGCGATGACCGTCTGGTTTCCTCTCCTTGTGCTGCTTTTCGCGACGGCCGACTCGTTGGCCACTCAGGGCGGCGGCCCACCGGCCGTCGGGCGGCCGAGCCTCGTCGCGATGCACTCCACCCGCCAGCGCAACGGTCGCCTCGCCGACCCTCGGTCGGCAGCCGCGACGACGGGCTCCAACCACGAGAGGGCGCCCCTGATGATGGCGTCGAGGTCGTCCTCGGCGAACGGCGGGGAGGTCTCGAGCGGTGCCAAGCAATCGCCAGCCGCGGACGCGTCGAAGACGATGGGCCGGGCGATGCTTCTGCTCGTTGCCTTCCTCTACGGAACCCTCAACGTCGTCCTTAGGGCGGTTTACAGCACCGACGGCCCGCCCGTGGCGAGCGTTCTCAGCTTCGCGAGGCAGTGCCTTTCGGTTCTCGTGTTTATACCCATCTTCGTGTTCACGCCGCCGTCTACCGCCGAGAGCGACGGGCAGGTCGGGTCGGAGAGGAAGGCGGACGTGAAAACGCCGGGCACGAGGCCCCTGTGGCTCGCGGCCCTGGAGCTGGCCGTGTGGAACGTCGGCGCCCAGGGCCTGATCAACGCAGGGGTGCTCTTCACGCAGGCCGCGCGGGCGAGCTTCCTCACGCAGACGAGCGTCGTGATAACACCCCTCCTCTCGGCGCTTGCAGGGGAGAAGGTCAACCGGCAGGTTTGGGCGGGGTGCGGACTGGCCCTGGGGGGTCTGTTCCTGATATCGACCTCGGGCGGCGGAGGGGAGGTGTCGATGGGGGCCGCGGCGGACGTTCTCAGGGGAGACACGATGGTGCTCGGCGGCGCGCTCTGCTGGTCGATGTACATATTCCGGACATCTAAGATCGCCAGCTCGTACGACGAGCTAAAGTTCCAGTTCGCGAAGAACTCGCTCATGGCGCTTCTCTACGGTGGATGGGCCGCATGGACTGCCGTCACGGCGATCTCCTCCGCCGCCGCTTCAGGCGTCGGAGGTTGGTCAGAAGCGCTAGCCCCTCTGTGGTCGGGGGTTGCCTCGCCTTGGGTCTGGGCGCTGCTGGCGTACAGTGCGATAGGACCCGGGAGCGTGGCCGACATATTGCAACAAAAGGGCCAGAAGGAGACAAGTGCGAGCGAATCGAACATCATTCTCTGTCTTGAATCTGTTTTCACCCTGCTGTGCGCACTGCTTTTCCTTGGTGAGGTATCGTCTCTGAAAGAGGTAGCGGGTGGGCTACTGATAGTCGCCGCGGCCGCTCTGGCATCAAGGGAATGAAAACAAGCTACTTAACATGATGACCGATTCATCATGATCAATGCTTCATGTAATATTAGAGAAAATTAGAGTAGAAAAACAAGATCGAATTGTGCTTTACTGCGTTTCAATTTTGCAGAACATCTTTGCTCAAGACTCGCTAGACATCATTGCGAGCTGACTGTCCATCGCCTTCTCGATCTCCTCGGCCGTGCTGCTTTCCTTCACATCGCCAAGAGCCGCGGCGGCCAACCTCTGCGCCGCCCTCCTTTTTCCGATCAGCGACGGGTCCGATAGCGTTAGCGTGAACCTCAACGGAGTCCGGAAGTAGTTTACGGTCTGCTCCCGCCCCTCCAACAGCACGAATATGCCGTCCTCTCCCATCTGCTTGACGGCCGACGAGGCAAACATCACCACCTCGCCCTGCGTCACCTCCGCCACCGTGGGTATGTTCTTTGAAACCTTCGGCCCCTTGAGCACAGTATTCTGCACCTCGGACACGAGCAGGTCGAGGCCAAGCCCGCAGATCTTCGTGTCGAACCTTCCGTTGAACTTTCCGAACTCGAGCATACCTGCAAAGCTGGCCAGATTCTCGGACGTGAGCGCCTTCGCCGGGTCGAAGCCATCGCAGTCACTCTGCTGTTCGCACCAGGTGACTGCCAGTAAGGTGAGAGACCGGAAGACGTTGCCGTTGCTCCAGCAAACGACGGTCTTTCCGTCCTGCGTCTCGAGCTTTGACTTCAGCGTCGCCACGGTCGTTCCCTTTCCGGTCCCCGAGAGGCCGCAGAGGATCACGAGCCCTCCACCGCTCCCTCCCTTCGATCTTTCTTTGACTGTGCCCAGGATCTCATCGGCGACCTGGTCGGGCGTCTTGCCGAGGACGTCTATCGATATGTACTGCTCCGGGACGAAGTTCGGATCAAGAACGCCCCTTTCCCTCGCCAGGTCGATCCCACGCTGGAGCTTCTCGCCGTCCTCGCAGTCGCGGCGGAGGGTGCTGTCGCCCTCCGACTTCGAGAGGGACTGAAAGGCTGAGTTCGATTCGTAGTGATCGATGATCTGGTTTGTCGTCGCAGCATTTTGCTCCGCGAGGACGGAGTATGTGATTGTGGTCATAATCGAGTTGTTGGTGTGAAGGCTCTGCAAGTATGCCGATGTGGGAAATGCCAGCGTTTTGGGCGTAGTTGGACCTTGGCGTTGAGCCAGGAGGGGTCGCAAGCAGTTGAAGTTCGTGCGTACTGCTCGCGACGGTGGCGAGGTGACGAAGGCTTTACCGCGCGAAGCCCAAGCTGAAAGGCTGCTAGAGCAGGTTGCCGATGATAATAGGGTGGAGGCGATTTTGAGACGTCGGCGGATCTGCATTCATTCGAGGAGGGTGAGGAATAGGGAGGTTGCCTGGCCGATCATCGAAATTCCAGCTGTCTTTTTCATTTTTTCGATCTTGAATCGTCACTTCTTCGCATTCAGGTGGGACTTTCAGGCGGCTAAATGTATGGTTACCGCGTACTATTTCCCAAAGATACCATTGCTTGGAAAACCACACAAACCCTCTTCCCCGCCTGGCGGCTGGCGGGCTCTAGGTACGTACCCCGAGAACATGGAGAACGCCTCATATTTGACGGATTCTAGTTCACCCTAGGAAGAGAAGCAGTACACCAACAACTACCAAGATGGCCGCCGGAAAGAAGCAAGTGAGTTGACGACGCCGGAGGGGGCATCAGTTGCGCTGCCCGCCCGAGATGGCTGTCGTAGTGGGGTCTCTCGAAGAGGCGATGTAGAAGGCGACACAACGCAAGGCCGATCCTTCGTGGCATCGGCACGTCGGCAGCCGATCACGCCAGCACTATTCTGGCCACGCTCATCTACGTGTCGATTTTCGGCGAGCTGGCTCGAGTGGCCTAATCCACTACGACGGCATATCCAAGCCGCCGACTGCAAGGAGACGAAAATTCCTGCATGACCTCCCGATTCCCTTACTCACCCGCATTCCGATCCCTCGCCCGAGAACAGAAGAAGAATGTTGAGTCGATGAACTCTCGACTCAAACTTGTCATGAAGTCTGGGAAGGCCATCCTCGGATACAAGGCCGGCCTCAAGTCGCTTCGAACTGGCAAGTCCAAGCTTGTTCTCATCGCGTCGAACTGCCCGCCCCTTCGTAAGTCCGAGGTCGAGTACCTCGCCATGCTTGCGAAGGTCACGGTCCACCACTACAGCGGCGACAATACTGAACTGGGCACGGCGTGCGGAAAGCTCTTCAACACCTCTGTCGTTTCTGTCCTTGACGGAGGCGACTCTGATATTCTTACGTCTAGCTAAAATATCTACTAAAAAAACGGCCATCAAACACCATTCTGTCCTTATGTTTTCTCCTTGTGTTACTTGCTCTACACTTATACATCCTTCTCAACATCATTCCGTGGATTGTAGCCTTAGGAAGTGTTTGTCTATTCGTTGCGGAGAAGTCGCACCAACTGTTCACTGGAATAGTGATGGTGAACATTGAAGTATCTGAAGGGTTGTTTGACATACAAACAATAGAAAACATGATTGTTAAACCACGTCACTGTAATAAGTCAAGATGAGAGCACCAGAAACGATGCAGAGTGTTTTGCTTCTTCTCTCAAGTCAAGACTTTAACACCAGTCCTTCAATTCGCCCAGACTGGTGCACGCTGTTTCCCCTCTGAATGCCTCCGAAGCATTTTCACGAGAAACCTTCCGTGTTTTGGAGCAGTCGGCGTTGCGGATTCAAGACATCTCAGCGGCGTCCAACAACCTGAGCTCTTCACTTCCCCCGCTGCGCCCTCTCCCTGTCCCTCTCCGCCTTCTCGAGCTCGAACCGCCTCCTGTCGACCCTGTCGAGGAAGTCCTTCTTGACCAGGTACGCCTCGTTCCCCGCAGCACTCGTCTCGAGCTGCTCCTTGAGCTCGGCGTCTGCGTTCTTCGACTTGAAGAGGTCCCAGTCGGCGGACGTCTTGGACATCGTCGAGAGCTTCTCCGGCTTGGACATCTCCTTGAGGAGGTCGTCGACTCCGGCCTTTCGGGTCGCGCCGGCCGGCGGGGCCCCGGCGGCGGCTCCCGCCTCC
>JAAMXK010001566.1:549-14356 GCA_019693575.1 Thalassiosira oceanica | reverse complement strand
TACATTACGCGAGCGAAAAGCGAAACGACTTTCTAAACTGGACCCGTCCCAACTTTTTCTACGGGGCAAGCACGTCGCGCGCACTGATCTCTTCGACTCATACGCTCAACTTCCCCAGATTTTCAATCTTAGGAAGCAGGATCTAAACTGGACCCGTCCCAACTTTTTCTACGGGGCAAGCACGTCGCGCGCACTGATCTCTTCGACTCAACTTCCCCAGATTTTCAATCTTAGGAAGCAGGATTTTAGTAAACACAAATTTCAAGAACAGGGTGTTCTAAAATCGCGCCGCGACTGTAGTCACAGTCAGTGGTGCTCAACTCATATCCACAGCGAACCTTGTTCCCCGCCAAAACTTTCATTGAGACGCATTAATCTGCAACCATCCAAACTGCATGATTGCGGTCCTGTGATGTAAGCAAACACACACCTGTTGAACCTACGATACCCTAACCTCTACCACACTACCACTCATTAAGCTATTGGACTGTGTCCGGGGCGTCCGGGGCGTCCGGGGGACCTGATACATCTGAATCTGTCGGTGGTGGCGAGCCGCATCCAGTCGCTGGCGCCAGAGCCCACAAGCCCTTCGCGTGCACGGCCCGTAAGTAATCTCACACGCACGTAAGAGAGGAGACACAACAGGATGCTCACCCCTTCTCCCCACACCCACACAGCGATTGATCGAAAAATGGACTCTGGCGTTGAGGCTGATGTGTGCGCAAACTGCGGCAAGGAAGCCAGCGATGCCGTTAAACTCAAGAATTGCAATGCGTGCCACCTTGTGAAATACTGCTGCGTGGCCTGTCAGAAGACTCATCGCAAGCAGCACAAGAAGGCCTGCAAGAAGCGCGCAGCTGAGTTGAAGGACGAACGACTTTACAGCCAGGGACAGGAACGACCAGAGGGTGACTTTTGTCCGATCTGCATGCTGGCGATCCCACTACCGATGCCCGAACATTCGGCTTTCATGGTGTGCTGCCTGCAAACGGTGTGTCATGGCTGCGACTGGGCCGCTCAAAAAAGAGGCATGATTGACTGTCCATTCTGTCGAGAACCTAGGCCAAGGGATGATAAGCCAGCTCTCTCGTTGGTGAAAAAACGCGTTGCTGCGAAGGACCCAAAAGCAATCGAGCACCTTGCGACAAAGTATTTCTTTGGAAGGATGGGACTTAAGAGGAATTTATCGCGAGCAATTAAGTTGTGGGAAGAGGCGGCTGAACTTGGATCGATCGAGGCTCACTTCAAGCTGGCAAACCGATATCGCTACGGACAAGGGGTGGTACAGGATATGGCAAAGGCAGTTGATCATATGGAAAAGGCTGCTATGAAAGGTCACGTAGCGTCGCGGTGCAATCTCGGCGATCTCGAGTTCAGGAATGGCAATAAAGAGCGCGCACTTAGGCACCTCTTGATCGCAGCCAAAATGGGCGACAAACTTGCTGTTGCCAATGTCCAGTCGATGTTCGTGGAAGGTCTGGCAACAAAACAACAGTACGCCGACGCACTGAAGGGTTATCAGGATGCAGTGGAAGAAATGAAGAGTCCGGAGAGGGATGAAGCCCAAGCAATATCCTTTAAGCAGCATATGACGCGACGACAACGGTAGAGCATTATGACGAGGATGATGTACGAATAATTCAATAGGTACAGAATGAAGAACTTTGACTTGGCAGAAACAATGTAATCGCTTTGATGTGCTGTTCCACCTACTCCCACGCATTACTTCGATGCGCGTTTCCTTCCCTTCCACTGTGCGAAGGTTGAGGGGTCCTCCTCTCGACCACGCTTCTTCGTTGCGTCCACGGTTTCGTCTGTAGCCTCCTCGGTTTCTTCTGCAACGGGCGGCGCTAGCTGAAGGGGCCGAGGCACCACAAACTCAGCCGGCAAGGAGGATTGCAAAGTCGCCTCCTCAGATCGATGAAGGGGGGACGTCTCTTGCCACATAGCATCCGTGGATTGTAAAGTCACTGGTTCATCGGTGTCAGCTTTTCTCGGCGCGGCCTCGATCGTAGGAATAGCCGCTGCGACCACGGGCACCGCGAGGCCCTCCATTCCGGCGCTGTTGTTGGACACCGCGTCTACCTTCGTAGACTCAGCCAGACGGCTCGTTCTCTCGGCCTCGGCTTGCCTCCTCTCGTCTGCATTCGACACCATTTTGCCCTCCCGCCTGGCCCGCTCAACTACTTCCTGGACATCCTCAAACGCGGGTTTGCCGTGTCTCGTCGCTGCCGCCCCACCTATGGCGGGAGCGTTATCCGCGTTCCCTTCTCCCGATTTCGATTTATATCCTGACGCTGCTGCTGACCCTGCAGCCCCAGGTACTGCCGATACCTTCTTCAGCTTGTTGAACTTCTTCCTCTCTGCGTCCTTCAGCACCCGTCCGTATGACTGTAGCTCCTTCTCGACCTTCTTGACAAAATGCCACGACACCTGCAGTCGGAGGATATCGCATGTTAGTGTACAGACGAATTGGATCAGACTTCTAGACTTGTTGATCAGTCCCGACACAAGCACACACCTGGCACTTCTTGGCGATGGCTGATATGTCGGGTCGCTTCCCACCATCTTGCTTGGCTTTGGCATCCGTGTACTCACGGGCGATTTCGAGGCGCTTCTCGTAGCTGTAGGCGCCTCCCTGTCTGAACTGAACGACGTCGAGGAGAAGAACTTATCTTGTGGGCTCGCGTGACAATAAGCAAAGAGGCGAAGGGAAGAAACTGACCTGCCCCCCATGTATGTTGACACCGTACCCGCTCGGGGCCTTGTCCCACGCCTCGTGCTTGTTGTATCCGCTTATCACCATGCTTCGGCTTTCGGTGGTTGAGTTGTCACTGTAGACACTGCTAGGCTAATAAGCAACCAGCTTGGGGTACGGGTGAGTCCCGGCCAACAGCGCATGGAGGCTTAAATTAAGTTCATGCACAAACACCAGCACTACTCACGCCAAAGACGCGTCTTTTGCTCTTTATTGGCTTTGCTCCTCCTCGCAACTGCCAAAGGACGGTCCGTGAAGGATTGTTTCTTTATGAATTCTTCTTCGTAAGTGGTGCACCAAGTTCCCTTTGATTATCGAGTTGACAGCAGTCGTCGAGGGGGCGATGGGCATGAGAACGACAGCCTTCCGCCGATGGATCGAAGGGCGCAGAGTATCCAACAACGCGGGTGACCTTGCGCCTGCGACTCCTGCGACCGACCGCGACCGCGGCCGCTCTCATCTCCCGTGCCGTGTCGTCTTGCTTCGTGTGCCTTATTATGCGATGCGTAGAACAGCGGTTTCGGTTTAACTTGCGCAAAGGGCGGGCAAGGTATCTAAGATACTCTTGAAGCGTTGGCAGCCACGTTTGCGAGCTGAAAGGGTGAACAAAGGGAGTCCCTCGGGATAGCAGAGAAATCCACGGAGACTCGGAGAGCCACGATGGGGCTCACACACGGCCTCGTTCTACTCCTGTCGGCGACGACAAGGCTAGCGTCGGCCTTCAGCCCGCGAGCCGACTCTCCCGCTAGATATGCGATCTCCCATCACCGGCTCTACTCCAAAGATCAAAGTAGCAGCGAGGACGAAGGGAGGACGAACAACGGCTTCGGAGATGTCTCATTCGAATCGGCGGTGCAATCGGGGTGGAAGCCTCCCCGGGGATCCTTCGCGGGAATCACACGAAGGTCGTCCAAAAGCCCAGCTCACGGAGCCCCGACGAAAGGGGGACTTATCACGTCCGGCTCATCGACAGCACTGTCGATGGTCGGGGAGGAGTACGCCGTGATACCCGACGGCGGACTCAGTCCGTGCATAATCAAGGTCGTAGGCGTTGGTGGTGGTGGATGTAATGCTGTGAGTTCACCTGGCCACGAAAGATCTTTGACGTCACCCTGCTCAACTTGACAATTGCTGTTTGTCCCCCTACACCTCGCCGTCTGTATTTATAATCAACACTGTCCAAACAACGGCGGAAACGAAACGAATTATACCTGCAAATCGAACGGGTGCAGGTCGACCGTATGCTTGACACTCGAGTATCAGGCGTGGACTTCTGGTCGATCAACACTGACGCTCAGGCCCTTGGCCGGTCCAAGGCCAAGGGGGCCAAGGTTCTCAACATCGGAACTTCTGCAACGCGAGGCTTGGGCGCCGGAGGCAACCCCGAAGTCGGACAGCTCGCCGCCGAGGAGTCTCGCGCGGAGATCGCGGCCATGGTCGAGGGGACCGACCTTTGCTTCGTCACGAGCGGCATGGGCGGCGGGACGGGCAGTGGGGCTGCACCCGTCGTCGCCGAGGTATCCCGGGAGGCTGGCGCTCTGACTGTCGGTATCGTCACCAAGCCGTTCAGGTTCGAGGGCAAGCGCCGGATGAGGCAGGCTGTAGGCGCCATCGAGCGGCTGAAGCAGCATGTTGACACGGTCATCGTCGTGTCGAATGACAGACTCCTCGATATCATACCCGAGAATACCCCGATGAACCGTGCGTTCGCTGTAGCCGACGACATCCTCCGTCAGGGCGTCGTGGGGATTTCCGAGATCATCGTCAAGCCTGGCATCATCAACGTCGACTTCGCCGACGTCCGGTCTGTCATGAGCGACGCGGGCACGGCCCTGATGGGGATCGGGATAGGCTCCGGTAAGACGGGGGCAGAGGACGCGGCCACCGCGGCGATATCCAGTCCTCTTCTCGACTCGAGTATTGATAACGCCAAGGGTGTCGTTTTCAACATCTCCGGCGGCGAGGGCCTTAGCCTCACGGACGTCAACCGCGCCGCGCGTCTGATCTACGACAGCGTCGAGGAGGACGCCAACGTCATATTCGGTGCGTTGATCGACGAAAACCTCGAGGACAGCATCAGCATCACGGTATTGGCCACGGGGTTCGCGGACAACACAAAGCAGAACCTCGAGTTCCTTAACGACGTTGTAAGCGGGGGGATGATGAACGAGAGTAGTGCAGCGCAGGCTGCCAGCGCGGTGACACCGCAACAGTCCTACCGGGATGTGTACGAGGAGGACCGGCCGATGGACGACGGGGGGAGCGACCGGGTTCCCTCCTTCCTGAAGAGCCTGAAGAGGAAGAGATGAGATCATTGGTTTACCCCCGTTACTGTTGATGTTTTGTCCGGTTGGCACAAGTTGTCGACTGAACAAATTTCTGTGCGCTATGTATAAAACGAGGACAGGCGAGTTGCTTCTGGCACAATGCTAATGAAATTGAATGATTGTCTCTTTGCATTTTCTGTTGGTTGACTTTTTATTGGTCCGCACTGTTTTGACCTGGGAGTTTTGCCATCAGCTATGTAGACTGCTGAAACAGACATTCGAAGATGTAGCATCTGTGATGAAGAGAACTTATTACTTTCATACAGTGTGTTTTGTAAAAATGCTGCAGCCAGCCAGTACACTTGATAAGCATTTCCCAAGTTAGTTAGTTTGTATCCGTCCAGTAACACTCACTTTTCACTACCAATTAGTCAACTTTGTAAGCCACATCCCCCTTTTGAGTCACCCGGAGCTCTCGCAAGCTCAGCCGTACCAACTCATGAAAATGTCGCCGCGGGCGTGCGGCTGCAAGTTCGCAGATAAGCACGGACTCGGAACGAGAACATCTCAGAATCGGATCGTCAGTGGAGAACATCGGTGCTTTTTCATTCACGCGAGGGGGGAATCGGACGCTTTCGATTGATTCAGTCGAATATTGCTCAACGCATGGGGTGAAAGGCTGAACAGAAAGTGGTACGGCTGCTGAGCTTGCGAGAGCTCCCCGCGTCTACCTAAAAAGGGAGACCTCTATTTGAGGACAACCGGTCTACTGACAGTAGACTACTGGCCATGTTGCAAGAGCGCTATTTCTTACAACGTAAAATACGAGAGCGCGTCCAGGCCTGAGAGTGCTCCCCCACACTCTCACACAGTCGACGAATAAGTAGGACCTTCCCCGCTGACCAACTCATTAACTCCTCTGATGCTCTTTGAGGAGCAAACGCCAGATTCGTGTGCATACCCTGTGCCAGATTCGTGTGCATACCCTGTGGACAATAGATGTAAAGTTCTTTACTTCCACGGATAGTACGAGCTATGTATGAGGTCGTGATGATTAAAACCACACCTGGTGAGATACAAAAAGCATTCACAAGGCACTCTAAAAATCAAAGCAAAAACGAAATCTTTCATAAAATCACAACGGTTTCTGCGCTCCTGCCCGCCGCGCCTCCCGGCCCCCTCGCCTAGCGCGGGCTGCACCACAATCCTCGTGAAGTGTGAGGCGGCGGAGGGTTGTGCTCGAGCTGGATCAAACGACCGGTCCACCCGAGTCCACCGAGTCCACTCGAGTCCACCACCCGAAACTGGAAAGCCATGACAACGCTGAGCAGGCTGAGCAGAGGGGCGTCCCTACGGGTCGCCGCGATATTGTGTCTTTGCATACTGGCCTCTATTGTGCCGAGGCGACTGGACCACATCGAATCGGATCGTACTCGAACCAGGACAGGATCAAACACGCGAACGGCCAAGGCCGGCAAAAACAAACAGTCAAGGGTGCAGCTACCGTCCCCGGCTGAGCGTATCAAAGCAGAAATATCAGATCTCGAGGAAGAGCTGATTACTCTCGCCGAAGAGTACAAAGAGGTGACCGATAAGATTGATAAGTTGACCAACTTTGCGAGGCAAAACGGGCGAATACCCGAGTCGAAAACTACGACCGATAGTCACCTTAAAGGGAGACGGGAGGCCACGGCGAGGCCGTTAGACGGTGTAGAGGCGATTGAGCGCCAGAAGATTCGTGTCGGAGATCAATTGAAGAATGTCTATGAGAAAGCAGGTGATGAAGAGGGAGAAACAGACGGAAATTACAGGGAACCCAAGAAGTGGTGGATGAAACGCGATCTGTTCTCCGCATCCAAACCGAGGGCACAATCGTCCAACGGAAATGGGCACGAAACGAGCCAGGGCTCAATCATACCAATCGATCTGAGCGTCAACCACCTCCGCCGTATCGTGAAAGCGCCCGCTTCCCCGAACAAGGATGTAAGGTTGAGCGAGGAGTTTCTTCCCGTAGTGCTACCACACGAGGTGACATTCCGCTGGAGGAGCTTAGCTAGGGCCGGGGCGAGTGCGGACTCGATAGCGAGGAGCACCGCTTATAGAATAGTGGCCCGTCGGGCTTACGCAGCAAGTGAAGGCGACGGCACGCTGGACGAGTCGGTGTTGATTTGGGACTCGGGAAAGGTCTTGGTCGAAAACAGCCTCCCGAACGAGGTGAAATGTACCGATCCCAAGCTCACAAACTCGACCGGCGCAATAATACAGTGGCGCGTCACCGTCGATGACTCCCTAGGTCGCCCGACCACGTCGGACTGGACCAAATTCTCCATCGGGCCGGGATCGTCTCAATTTACCGCGAGATGGATCTCGCATCCGATCGATGTCGACAGCTGGGACAAGAGCGACGCGAGCGCTTTCTGGGGCAACGACAAGGATAACCAGGAGAAGGCCTGTAAGAATTGGGAGAGGAGGAGCCAGCTACCTCTTTTTAGAGTTAAGATACCTGATATCGAGTCCAGTGATGGAGATGGCGGCGTGGAGAGTGCTATGCTATTCGTGTCTGGCCTTGGTTCGTTCAGAGCGTCGCTGGACGGGGTGCCGCTGAGCTCGAGCGGCCCTATAGATCCGCCTTTGACGGATTACGCACAACGTGTATCATACAGAGGGTTCGACGTGACCCCATTCCTTGTCACGGGCGACGAGAACGACGAGGGGCACGTGTTAGGAATACAGATGGGCTCAGGTTGGTGGGATCACCGTCCAATAGCTGGCAGTTTCATACGCCTCTTCTACTTTCCCCACGGCGGTGTCACGTGTGTGGCAGAGCTGCACGTCACATACAAGTCAGGCAAGACGAGGGTTGTCATGGCGACGGGCGACGAGAGCGGATGGCAGGTTGCCAAGGGTCATCTGAGGGAAAGCAGTCTGTTTAGTGGCGAATACATCGATCTGAAGTCTAAGAGCGAGTTCGAGGGGTGGGACACAACGTCCGGGTACTTCGATGCGACGCAAGGCGTGGCTCATTCCGCCGACGTTCTGCTCACGGGTGATCACTCTTGGATAAAGCCCAAGCTATACGAGAGCGACACAGATCTACCAACTTGGCGGTACTCCCTCGAAATGCGTGCCAACGCGCGGCGGAAGAATATCAAGGGCCCGCTGTTGGCGAAGCACAAATTGAGCCCCATCGGGAAGCTAATACCGCACGAGATCCCCCCCATCATGCCTCTGCGAAGACACGTACCCGACGAAGTGTATGGAATGGGAAACGGAAGATGGATGTATGATTTCGGTGTTGGCTTCTCGGGTAAGTGAAGTTTTGAATTCCGCTATGTTGCCAGGCGCTGCTTTTTCGAGCTGACGACTTGATTGTAGGCATGGTGAGATTTGAGGAGGGTCTTCCCAATCCAATCGTGCCAGAAGTGTACCCTCGGGGGCATACAGTGAGCACTCTCAATCCCGACGAGGAGTTCATAACGGTAGTGTACGGAGAGTCAATCGAGCCACTGACCGGCGACATCAACATTGCGGTTGTCGCTGGTATGGTAAGCTTCAATTATTGGATCCAATAAAGTCCAATGTCTCATCTTTTCCTCACTGTAGGGTCTGCACGACGGCGGCCCCCGGCACAAAGCTAAACCCGTGGGGAATGCCGAGGCCAAGGGAGGGCCTTGCTATCCGAAGGATCACATCGAGGCAGGTTCGTTACTGCAGCGGGACGTTTACATTCTCCCAAGGTCTTCGTCTGTTGTGCAATCAGATTCCAGGCGAGGGAGCTTCGCCGATGCTCGACAGTCGCACTTTACAACCCACGCCTTCCGCTTCGTCGAAATTTGCTGCACCGCCGAGCCGCCGTCTGGCGTCGTGGGACTCTCCTATCGTACTGCCTTTGATGAGTGGGGTGCTTTTGGTAGTAGCAACGTCCGTGTAAATGGCGGATACGAGTTAGTCAAGAACGCGATGAACTCTAACCTCCTCAGCGTTCAGTCTGACTGTCCCCATAGGGAAAAGATACAATACGGTGGCGACATTGTGGCCGACTCCCCCGCCGCACTCCACTTTTACGACATGTCTGCATTCTACCGTAAAGTCGTCAGGTAACCGTATTGCAAATGCCGTTGTTTACTTTGTCGTTCAGCTACTTACTGACCATCGTGGGATTTGTTGCTCGCAGGGATTGGAGGGACCAGCAGTGGAGCAATGGCGCGTATGCCGGCACATCGCACTGGCTAGCGCTGAACGACTACGCCGGTATAGGTACTGGATCAGGTTCGTTGACGGCACAGTGCCCTAATCACTCGCATTGTGCATTCTTACATTTTGTTATATTTTCAGGCGAAACTGTCTGGGCGTCGGCCCCCATTGTGACCACGGCGAGGCACTACCAGTGGTATGGCGACAAGATGCTTCTGGAGGAGTCATTTGAGGATCACTTGAAATGGTTCACTTTCTTGGTAAGCGTTTGGTGAGCCCTTTGACTTTTCTAGGATTGACTCATGTTTAGCCAATTTACCTTCATATTCCAGAAGGAGCATTTTGATACAGGCCTCAAGGCGAAGGGCTACGATGACGAGCTGAAAGGTTACAGGAAAGAGGGATCGGGTCTCGGCGACTGGCTGACCACTAGGGGAAGGGACACGTGGCTCACACATCAAGGTTTCTACATGGCCACTGCACGTTGTCTGGCATTCATTTCGAAAGTTCTCGGCGACAGCAAGTCTAGCCATCGTGAGGAAGCACTCGAGACCGCTAACATGGTACGGGAAAGAATAGTACGGCTATATACGAGGAATGATGGCCTTGGTGGGTTCTATCCTCCGGAGGTGAACATTCTGAGCCCGGGGCCTGAAATGAGTCTTTTTTCCCGTATTGTTGAGGGAGACAAGCGTTGCTTAATACTACGGAACTACTTTAAGAGGGAAGGTCATACATGGCCTGGAAGCGACGAGAACAGATTCTTAAGCCAGACATCGGAGGCGGTCATCAACGGCAAGTGTCCTCGATTATGCGTGTCTCTCTTGCGCACTGCTCTAATTCCTCTTGTGCAATGACACGTATAATCGAAATACTACGCAGACATGATCAAGTCTGGAGAAGTTACGAAACGCGGATCCAAGTGGTCAATGGGCTGGAGCCAGTGGCACGCGTTCAACGAAGGGATATTCGCCATCCGCTACGCACTCAAAACTTTGAGCGACAATGGCTTTCACAATGTCGCTCTTGCCAAGGCAAACGGCTTCGGGGTTGGTACATTCGAGTATCAGATGAGCTACAACGCGACGACGCACTGGGAATCGTGGTGGAGGAGCGAAGATCTCTACTCGCACAACCATCCAATGCTTGGCGCGTCAGCAGAGTGGATGGTATCCTCTGTTGCTGGCGTGTCTCTCCATCCCTTATCAAGCGGGGGTAGTCGTGTACTCTTCTGGCCGAGGTTCCCTAACTCTGCCTCCACAATACAGTACGCCTGGGCAGACCAGGGTACTGCGCGGGGAGACTACTCCATTGCATGGCGCTTTCTTAACCTCCCGGACATCGACGCCCTGTTGGATTCAGCGAAGACGAGGATACAGATTCGTCTCTATGTCCCCCCGGACGGCCAGAGCGTCTTTCGCTTACCTGAATATTCTGATGGGAAAGGTGTTGATACCGTAATAAGATTTGCCATCACCCTACCGGACATTGAAAAGGCCAGGTTCCATTCACAGGAGGAGTGTCAAGACCGAAGGGACAAGAAGATGGGGTTCAATTACAACTGGGAGTTTGACAGGACGGAGGAGCTCTGGGAGAAGGTCAACCGCAAGAAAGCCATCGGTACGCCCTGCCAGAGCTTTCTGTTCCATTCAACTCTTGACAACATCGAATGGAGTGGGGCCGAGACAATCGAGGGAGTCGTTGATAATGGCATCGAGGTGGAACTCGGACCTGGCCTTTACGATGTTATGGTGAATGATTGGCAACTCAAGCCGGAAGTCCGAGGCACAAGGGAATGGCGAATAGGGTCCATGGAGCAGTACAGGTATGTAAAGTGGAATGAGTCCAGAATGGGCAAAGTGCCTCTGTTGTGCAACTCTTTTCTAACCATGTGACCATTCCTCATCAGTGATAAGAATTATGATATCGGACCATACTGTGCAGACACCGATACATTTGATTGGAACATAGATGATGCAAACTATCTAATTTAATACTATTCAGGCAATGCATTGGAAGACGAACTCAGAATCTTGCACAAATTAGCTTGTAGGACTTTGGCAGTAGAGAGACCACTGCCAGGACCACTGCCAGTAGTAATCAACCAGCAGACTTATTAACATTACGATCATGGGCGATTGATGCTCATCGACCACATCGTCGAAGGCGCGGCCGGTCGGGATCAGAAAATGCCCGGCATGTTCCTGTCCCAGTCGACACCCGCCCCCGCCTCCCACGCCCCCCCGTCGTCGGCCAGGAAGAACCACGCCACGCGTAGCGCGACGACGGCCGTCCAGAGCAGGAGGACGGCGGACCCGATCCGGACGGGGACCTTTATCGCGAACCAAGCCAAGCCCAGCAGGAAGGCGAAGAGGTGCGCGAGCATCATGGGGAGGGCCGAGTCGGCCGACTCGAACGACCCGTCGTCGGGGGGCGGGGCGGACTTCTCGTCCTTCTTCTTGGCCTCCTTGGACTGCTCACCCTTGGGTCCTCCCGTCGCCGTCTTCGGCTCCGCCCCCTCCTTCGGGTCGGACGGGCCCTCCTCCTTCGGGGGCGGCGCGTGCCGGCTCCTCGCCGTCTCCGCGCCCGGGGGGAGCTCCGGCTGGAGGGGAGGGACGCCCGCCGCCGGCTGGAACCGCCGAGGCTGGTCCCTCGGGGACGGGTGGCGTCCCGGCTCCGACGGCCCCTGCGCGGGTGAATGCCGCTGCTGCATGCCGTACGACGCCGGCTGGTACGGCGGCGGACCTTGGTTCTGCTGCGTCGGCGGCATGCCGTAGGCGGGCATCTGCTTTTGCTGCTGCTGGGGCGACATGCCGTACGGCTGCTTCGACTGCTGAACAGGCGACATGCCGTAGGCCGGCGGCTGCTTTTGCTGCTGCGTCGGCGACACGCCGTAGGCCGGCGGCTGCTGCACGGGCGACATGCCGTACGCAGGCGGCTGCCTCGGCTGCTGCTGTGGCGACATGCCGTAAGCCGGCGGCTGCTTTTGCTGCTGCGTCGGCGACACGCCGTAGGCCGGCGGCTGCTGCTGCAGGGGCGACATGCCGTAGGCCGGCGACGGCGGCTGCTGCGTGTAGCCGCTGGGACCGAGTCCCCCGCCGACGGCGGCCGGCTGCTGCTGCGACTGCTGCATGTAGCCGCCGGGACCGAGTCCCCCGCCGGCGTCGCCCACCAGGCCGCCCGCGACCTCCTTGAGCGCGAACGCCGCCGAGACGAGGCTGGTGCAGTACGACTCCCGCGTGGCGAGGGCCTCCTCGTAGATCGAGTCTGAAAAACGGGCGACGGGACAAAAAGTTGTGAATTGAAGGGTTAGTCAAAAGCGATCCCAGCAAATAGATCCCCAGGGCGATCGGGGGAAAACAATCGGAGAGAGGGGAGACGCACCCAGCCAGTAGTCCCTCTCGTTCCCCTCGACGTCGATGTACGTGACACGTCCGAGCGCCCTGTCCATCCCCTCGACGTCGTCGAACGACGTCCACTCCACGTCCGCCGCCCCCCCGCCGTCTCCTTCTCCGCCGACGTCGTCCGGACGGCCGTGACGCGCGTCGCACGCCCCCGACAGGACGAAGACGCTCCCGTCCGCCTCCACGTACGCGGCCACCACGAGGCTCGCGGGGTCGTCCGACGACGCCCCCCCGGCGTACTCGTTCGGGTCCGACGCGGAGTCCAGGGACGTCCACACGGGCCGGCCGTCGGGGTCGACGTCGTGACCGTCGAGGTCGGGGACGTACGGCCGTCGGACGACGTAGCTGGCCATGGACGTCTCGTACTCGTTGGGAATCGTCCGGGCCGCGGCGACGAGGTACCGGCGCTCGATCCGCGCGTCGGCCTCCCCGTCGTCGTCCTCCCGTCCCCGTCCCCCGCGGGACCGCGACGCGCTCCGGACGCGGGGCTGGGGCGTCCCCGCCGTCGCGGCGCGTCGTCCCCCGCCGCGGTCGGGACTCGGGGCGCGGCTCCTCGGGGTGAGCGGGGGCAGGACCGACGAGAGGAGGTCGCCGTCCCGGTCCCCGTCCCTGGATCCTGCCCGTCCGCCGCGGGGGGTCGAGCCGCCCCGGCGGGGGGTCGACGAGCCCCGGCCCGCCCTTCGGGGCGTGTCCGGCCGGTCGGCCGCGGCGCGCCTGAGCTGACGTCCCATCCACTCGACCGCCGCCCTCTCCCCCCTCGACGACACGATGGCGTTGAACTGGACGAGGAGCTCCTCGTCCGTCTCGATCGGCTTGTCCTCCCTCCCGGCGGCGGACGGGGTGATGGTCTCCTTCGGTTCGGCGCGTGACTTCCCGGCGGCGCCCTCGGGCTTCTTCCCCCCGGCCTTCCCGTCCTTGGCCCTGTCCGGCTTCGACTCGGCCCTCCCCGTCCCGCCGGCCGACCCGGCCGAATCTCCGCTCTCGTTCCTCCTCAGAAGCAGCCCGCCGTCCTTCGTCGGGCTGGCCTTCTGGTTGGCCACGAACGCCCTCTTCATCTGGCTCTCCCGGTCGGCCTTGCCCTTTCCGATTTTACCGAGGTTCAGCGGAGGCACGGCCGGCTTATCCGCTGCCGGCTTTTCCGCCGGCTTCTCCGCCGCCGGCCTGTCCGCCGGCCTCTCGGCCCG
>JAAMXK010001548.1:0-13372 GCA_019693575.1 Thalassiosira oceanica | reverse complement strand
AAAAAATACGGAAGCTGCCTCTCCCGCCGGGGTACAGTCTCGACCCCGCGTACCTCGCGGCGCAGCCGGGCTGGCAGCAGCAGGGCTGGCAGCAGCCGACGGCGCAGCAGCCGCCGCCGCCCACAACGCGGCAGCCGGAACGGCCGGTCCGGACCCTCGAGGAGCTCGACCGCGAGGCGAGGGAGGAGATGTCGTCGCTCATGCGGCTCGACCTGTCGGGCCTCCCGGACGGGAGGAGGGAGGGTCTCGTCGCGACCCTCAGGGAGAGGTTGGGGACGGTCGACGTGAGTTTTTACCCTTCGCCCCTTGGTTGTTGTTTTTCTTCTTGGCCCCTCCCCCGGGACGTCTTTCGGGGTCCCGGGTGGTTTCGTCGTAAAAAAGGGGGGACGGGAGAAAAAAGGGGACCCTCGATCGTTTTGAGAAGGAGGGTCTCACGATTTTTTTTCTCTCCTTCGCCGATTTTTTCCCGTCTCTCTCTCTCTTCCCGTGCCCGCGGATCCTCGCCCCGCGGCCACGGCTCCCCCTCGCCGCTCTCTCTCTCTCCCTTGCCCCGGGCGCCGCCGAATCGTCACGACAACGACGCAAACACACACCGCGGAAAAAGGACCGGGACGACCGGGACGCCGTGTTCACCCTCCAGCCGCGGGGGGGACGACGGGACGGTCCCGCCCAGGACGTGGACGACGTCCTGACCGAGCTCGGGAGCGCCCTCGACGAGCTCGAGTCGAACCTCGCCGACGGCGCGTCCCCGTCGGACGGGGCCCCGGGGGGGACGGGGACGGCGGCCGGGTCGTCGCCCGAGGAGGAGGCGCGGGGGTACCAGCTCCGCCTCCAGGCCGAGGCCGAGGCGCTCCTGAGCGAGGGACTCGGGGGGGTGTCCTCGAAGGTCCCCGACAGCTTCAGGGACATGGAGGCCGGGTCGTCGGACGCGGTAGGAGGAGGAGGCGGAGGCGGAATGGCGGCGTCGTACCTGTCGAAGTCGGAGGCGGCCGCGGACAGGATACGGACCGGCCTCTCCTCCTCCCGGCCGGGCGGCGGGGACGACGGCGGGGGCCCGGCGGGCGACGCCGCCGTCGCCGTGGACACCGGCCTGTTCGGCCAGACGTCCACGGCAGACCCGGACGGGATGGTCCCGCTCGTGCCGGCTCCGTCGCCGCGTCGGACGACGGAGGACCTCCTGGGGATGCTGGACAACTTCCGCGACGCGTGGGATCCGTACGAGCCGACGGACATACCGATGTTCTGGCGTGAGTTCCCCGTGCGGCGAAAGGGCCCCGGAGATTTTCTCGCCGCACCCCCCGCACGCGAACTCACGGACGTTTGTCCATTTTTCCCCGTCACGTCACGACCCCTCTCTCCCCGCCCTCCCCCCAGATATACCCAAGGCCGGCGGCTCCTCGATCAAGGACGCCATGGGCGGGTGCCACCGCTTCGTCCAGGCGACCGAGTTCGGCGTCACGGACGGCCACGGCGACGACGCCGAGGTCGCCGTCGTCTACCCCCCGGTGCCGGGCGTCCCCGACACGGACCGGTCGCCCTTCGTCAACATCGACTCGACGACCGTGGACGGGATACGGCGCGCGCGGGACATGGGCTTCGCCGACGCGCAGCTCGCCGACGTCGTCGTCAGCCCGTACGTCTTCGAGACGAACGACCTCTTCACGAGGACGGCCAGGGGACGGCTGTTCAGCGTGTTCAGGCACCCGGTCGAACGGGCGGTGAGCATGTTCTACTACAGTGAGTCATTTTTTCGTGCTCGATTGATGGGGAGAAAGCGAGTTCGCGATCCTTCCGTTCCTGGACTAATTTTTCGCCCCAAGTTCGCGTCGCCGACTGGGAGCCGAGCTATAGCCCCGAGCTGCAGGACTGGACGATCGAGCAGTACGCCAACAGCGACATCGTCGAGAACAACTGGTGCGTTTGATTTGCCTGTCTCACGAGGTCCCTGTGCGTCGGGTATGGGGCTCTCTCTTCTAATTCGACTCACCTGATCCACTTACAACCTCCTGTCGTACGTCAGGATGACCCGGCAGCTGTCGAACCAGCTTAGCGGGGACCTGACCGAGGACCACCTGAAGATGGCGAGGAACGTAGTGAGGACCAAATTCATCGTCGGCCTTATGAACAAGATAGAGCCCACGATGGAACGGTATGTCAATGTTGGAAGACAAACATCGTTTGAAAGCAGTGTTGTCACCTAACGTCTTCCTTCGTCTCTCCCGAAGATTCGAAAAGATGTTTCGCTGGACCTATCACGTCAATCCTCCGAACCAGGAGGCATGTCGCGAGAGGATGATGGCCGGCGGGTCCAACTCGAACAAGGCCAACAAAAAGCCGGTCGAGGAGGGCAGCGATGCGTGGGAGGCCCTCGCGCGTCAGAACAATTTCGACATCTCCCTGTACCAATACATAGAGAGACTGTTCGACGAGCAGGAGGCGTTCGTGAAGAGGCTCCCGGACGGTTTCCGGCTGTTGGACTCGACGTGCTGCAAGTGTTCGCCGCCGACGTTCCCGGACGAGGGGTTCACCTGTCCCGAGGCGGTCAAGAATAACGCTTGATTGGATCGTTCGTGGCCCAGCTAGGAAAAGAGCGGGGCTGCGTGGAGCCTAGAGAACATATATATATATATCCATACCAAGGGATTTCTTATGAGCTTCACAAGTTTGTCACGTTGTGTGGTGACATCATGTTCGTGAACGGAGTGGCTTTTCTGTGCACCTTCTCTAGGGACATTAGATTCTTCACGGCGGAACACGTCCCAACTCGCACTGCCAAGCAGCTAGGTAGTTCCCTTAAGAAAATAATTCGGCTTTACGCCAACGGCGGCTTTATCGTGCGTCTGATTCTGATGGACGGGGAATCCGAAAAGGTCAAAGGGGAACTTCCGCTCGTACGGACCAACACGACGGCGGCGCGGGAACACGTCGCGGAGATAGAGCGTGGACATCGCACCATCAAGGAGAGGGCGCGATGCGTCGTATCCGCCGAGCTGGTTTTGGCCGTTGGTTGGCGGGCGGCGGGAGGTTTTCTCACTCAGCACCCGCCCGCCAGTCACCCGTCTAGATGAATCCAGGCGCTGGAAAATAATTGCGGTACTCCGGAGTGCACCGAAGCCGGAGTTCTGCCGGTCCTGTCACGACGCAGCGACACAGATAGTCGGCCGACACCCTCCCGAGCGATATTGCGTCGCTGGAACGGTATTTAATCCATCAATTGACATGGCCTTGGTGTTGATCGAAAAAAACACTACTTCAACTAGTAGTACTCGTCACTAGTAGTATAGTAGTACTGTAGGGTTGCTATTTGTTAGCTACATAAAACTTTGTGGCAAAATGTTAGCCAACTTCCCGGAGGAGTTGAAATCCCGCCGATAGTTTAGCAGAAACGTCATGGCATGTAGTATCTGCTAATCTGCTCATCTGCTAATCTACAGAAAAGTTCTCAAACCCATCGGATGTAGGGTAACATTTTGCCACAAACTTTTCATGTCTCATTGCATCTTATTCCGCTTCGTACTCACTATTTAGTTTCATAGGTAGGTGCGCGCATCGCGCATAGCAAAAAGCACGGAGTCGCGTATAGCGACTGGAGCGATTGCGAAACCAAGAGACTCGAAATCGAACCATGACGCCAAAATGGCCATTTCTAGGGCGATAGAGGACGATGAAGGAATGGCCGATCGAAGCCATCCGGGTGGCTACCGACAGATTTCGACAAGCCGAGGACGAATATGCAAACAGTATCAGTCCAACTCTTCCAGGGGAAAATCTCAAGGGAATACACCGTCGTCTCTACTAGGAGTCAGTGTATATCTTGTTCATGTTATGAGCTCAGTGGTCCGAAGACTTATCTACACTACCAAATCTAACCAAGAGTAGTAGGTCAATCTTACACCCCCCCCACGTTCATAGTCCCCTCAGAGTGTGAACGTGACCTGGACCAAAGAGCCTGATGTTGCTCCCTTGTGCTGCATCAAGAGCAGTACTCCCGTTTCCTCCTGTCCTGCATCTAGAGCAGGATCTCCAAAATATTACCTAGCGAAAATATCACTGTCATCCCATAAAATCCCTAACCACGGGTCCGAAATGTCCAACATGGCACACTGTTTGCCATTTTGTTGTACGAATCCACACGGCATTCGCCGTGGAAGATAGAAGGCCAATGGAGGCCTCCTGGCCCAGAAGGAAGTCGATGCTTGCATCGCACGCCTGCATCAAGGTGGACGGCGGTCCCAGGGCGGCAGAGCAGAAGAGATCCTCGGAACTCGAAGACAAGATTTCGGCAAATTCATAGAGATGTTGAGATTGTTCGACAATCCGTACCATTCCCTGTACGTCCGGTGGTTCAAAGTTGAAGCTAGCAGGGAGTGAACGTTCTCGAAATCCGATCTGGCGATTAAATTCCCGTTCTTTCGCAGAGGATTCTTTTGGTTTTCAAACATAATATCCGGTTTTCCTCGGTAGAGTTCTTCCATCTCGGTGACGAACTCTCCGCATGTGGCATAGCTGACAGCCTGGTATTCGTTATCGTTGCCGTTGCAAACTTCCGGGGACGCCTCGGTCGAGGACCAGACGTGAAAGTGATCGAATCCGCAGCCAGTGTAGGAGGCGCACTCATCCTCTAGTCCTTTTTTGGTGCACAGACGGCCTCCCAAATCTTCGCAGTAATTCTTTGGGCATCGGAAACGTGTCAAAAAAGAATGTTTGGAATTGTGTTTGCAGGGAAGGAGAAGAGAACCTACCACGGCATCATCGTAATTCATTGGAATGCACTGGTCTCTGCTTCCCTCTGTGTTGTCCCTCTTGAGATACCAATCCTCAGTGGTATTGCCTGGTCTTGTCTTGATCGAAAAAAGCACTACTTCAACTAGTACTACCTACTAGCTAACTAGCTCAACAAATGGGGGCTAGCGCCCCGCCCGAACAATACCCCTGGGAGGAAGTTGGTTCACACTCAAGCTCAACTTTCAAAAGATCATTCAATCTTAATCTATGTAACACCCTTGTTGATACTTTATATTTAATCCTCTCCTGCCTTTGAGTTAAAAGAAACCTCAAGTAGGTCAACAAGGTGGGCCATCATGTTTTCCATTGAGCCCAACTTGCCTTCCATGGTGCCCAACTTGCTTTCCATGGTGCCCAACTTGCTTTCCATGGAGCCCAACTTGCTTTCCAGTTTGAGATCACTGTCATCCATCTTTTTTGTGGCGTCATTCAGTTTCTGATTCACATCCCGAATTTCATTTTTCAGGACCTCAATGGCATTCGGTTCATCTGGCACAGCCATCGAAGTGACACTTTCAATCTTTGCTGTCTTGGCCTTTGCCGTCTTGGCCTTCGACGCCTTGGCTCTAATTTTGCCCACACCATCATATGTGAGCACTCCATTGAACACCGCAGCACTGCCGCTACCAGTACTTCCAGAAAAGAGTTCAATTGAATAGTCCTGTTCAGCCACCACACCCTCGGGGAGTACGTCTACATGCACCAGTACTTGAGAGGGCTCTGAATGGATTTCGAAAGACTGGTATTTTCCACTGGCTATCTTGACTGGCCTGTCAAAATTGGTTCGGACCATTCTATCAGTTCCATGGGTGAGGGTCCTCTTGCGGTAAATCTCCACCCAGTTCATCGTGGCCCAATGAGAGAAGATTCCCATATCGTACTTCCCTTCAAGAGTTTTCACGGTTATATCAGACTCCACATCATCACGTGTGTAGAATGAAATGGAGTTGATGCTCACTGGCCGCTTGGCCATAGCAACAAACCTGATACTACGAGATGTAGTACTAGAGCTTCGGCTGGAGGTTGTGTCCAGTTGGATAGACGCACAGTCACTTTGGCAGTCCAGGTCTGACTCATCAAAACCACATATTCCGTTTCCGCAGGAAGCCTGTGTGGTAGGAGCAGTGGGTGGGAACACTGGAGGCATAGTGGGTGGAGGGGACCGTGGAGGAGGCTGAATACCAAGAACGGCTTTGATCTCTTGCAGCTCTTTGGAAATATCTGTCCCTTGCATGATTTGTTCTTTACTCAATTCTTCGGTCTCATCGACTTCCTGTATGATATTCTCCAACTGCTTGATCATGGACCCTTCAGTCCAGCCCAAGACATCAATGACAAAAGGATATTCTCCTTCGTTGTCTTCTTCATTAAGGCGACGCCTGCCAGAAACACCGAGCAAACGCGAGCATTTAGGGCTGAGTTTTTTGACTTAAGGCAAGATTGGACAGTGTGTGAATGTCGGGTAAGGTTTAAAGAATATGGCACCAGTCTTTTACCTTTGCCACCAAGTGCTTTGATAATCTGGATGCCCAAATAATTGGACATGCAAGTTGTGTCTGATTATTGTGCCATGAATTAGAGGCTGTGCGTTAACCAATATCCTGTCCAAATCATCTCACTCACGCTGATTCACTATTGAATAGGGAAATGAGTTGTTATCATTTATGCGAAAGAAAATCTACTAACAAACATACCATCATTCGTTATATCCTGGTGACGGTCCTGCAGTTCTCCTCTCATTTGAGTATCTGCAAAGAAATTGTCAGTGTTGTTCATTAAGGGAGCAAAGCAATGCAGAATGGAGCTAGCTCACGTTGGGTCATGATATTCTTGTTGATTTTGCCGAGCGAGTCTGTGACCCTGTAAGGGAATGAAGACTCAGATCGGACCTTGTACCCCCCGGCAAAGTCTACACATACCAACACGTACCATTTATCATGACTGATCAGATTGTCATGGGTCTTCTTGGTGAAATTGAAAACGTTCTCGGTCGTTTTTTCACCTAGCTCTATCTCAAAGATAATTGTGTCGACAACAGCATGGCTGATCTGCGCCCCAATGATAGTACTTTCTGCAAAAATCATGGCCAATGAAATGGCGGTATTGTATGCAAGAGCCACTCGGTCACATGTCCTTTCGATTTGACGTGTCGCTAGAACCACTTTATCCTCTAGAAAGTCCATCTTTGCGTCACACGCCATGCTAGCAGGGTTAGAATTTCCAAAGACAGTATCAGGTATCAAGTTGCATTGATTCGCAAATGCATTAACCAACATATTGTTCAGAAACGCATGATTTTCCTTGACTTCTTTGCATGTATCAAAATTCAACTTTTGCCAGACTCTGAATCTGCCCAAGTATTCTTGTGCAGTCTCCATTTTATCTGTGGACCATACCAAATGATGCCGAGATCTTTTCAGAGCGTCCAGAAAGTCTGTGGGTTTTTCAATGGCTGTCACCGTAGACTCCCTGTCATCCAGCTTTTCAAAGACCAAGGGTGCATCAGGAGGGTACCTGCAAGCCCATGTGATTTTTTAGCTCGTGAGTATGCGACACGTCCAGCCCATTTCAATATTTGCCTTACTCGATTGGTATGTATGTCACTTGCTCGAACCCTTTGTCGGCCGCAGCCTTGTTGCCATCAGCAAGGAACTCCAGATCGTCGAAGAATTCCTCATCGCACATGTATCCTTGAGGTGGATCCATGAGCGCACTCAAAAGAAAAAGCAAGCAATGCAAAGCCTCAATTCTCTTACCTTCGAAATAGTCACAGACCGCGTTATCGTCGAGATGATTCTCATCAAATCCCAAAGCGGCACGAGTTTCTTCGCATTGATCCAAATCAGATGGATCGTAGATCACCAATTCGTTGTCAATGACCCAATCTTCAAATGAATCTCGGTAGCCTCTATCTCCTGGGTGAGGCCTGCTCTCGATGCACTTGTACAGAGTGACGCAGGGTGTTCTGTACCACCTCCCGTTGCCTTCGGAACATGCTTCCTCACTCATACCCATGTGCCACATTCCCCTGTTCTGGCAAGCCATTCCCCTCTTGGAACGGCTTGGAGTGTACTGGAGCAAAAATATGGTGGAATGTTACGACGTCTTCGTTTTTTCTGGTGTAATGTACAGTGACACGACTCACGTATTGTCCCCAAAAATCTGGACCTTCTTCGCCTTCTTTTTTGAAAGCCGTGTCTGCAGGCGTATCAAGGCAGCAGTAGCCAGGCATGTAGTCATCGACGGTGGGTTCATCATACAGAGGCCAGACGAAGTCGACATGAGTTGTTTTCAATTGAGTTTCGCAGTAGTTCCAGAACCTGTGGCAACCGAAATCTTCTCTTGAGCTGATTGGGTTTGGAACTTCGTTTGCATACTGATCCAGCCACTCCTCTTTGCATGTGAGGTCCCGGTCGCCATCGCAGTATTTTTCAGGGTAGTGGTAATCCAAACCAAGGCCGGGGTAAGTCTCTTCCAGTGTTGTGCGACAGTAGTTTTTGAAGTCCTGGCACACAGGGCTGACTGGTGAAGCCACATTTGGGGTTGGTTCCTCAATGAGCCAAGACAATTTGCAGGTGAGAGTTTGGTCTTCCTCACAGTACTCCTTTGGGTATGGCTGGTCCCTGCTGTAGGACTCTAACTTGAAGAGCTCATCGCGACAATGTGTCCAAAATTTGTGGCATTGGTAGCGTACGGGGGCCAATTCAATACAATCCTTGAAAAAATCAAAGCATGAATTATCGTCTTGGAAAGGATTGGAAGGTACCTCCAACCAATGATCTTTGCAACGTTCTATGGTGCAATTTGTATCGGCCGGTTTAAGATTATTCCAATCGGACCAAAATTCGTCAATGTATGGATCCGAATCGTTAAGTATACTTCCGAGCCAATGTTCTGGGCAAGTTGCAATTGGAGAGTGTTTGTCATTTGGGTTCACGATCGGATCCCTGCAATAGATTCGCTCAGAGGAAGGATTCCCTCGAGTTTTCGGAAACTGAAACGGAGCGGTGTCCTTGATTCTCCTGTAGTCATCCAGCCAGTCCGGCCCCGCACGGGTGTCCGTGATGTTGATGTAAAAATCTTGCCATTCATTCTCAAAGTCGATGACAGGCTGGTGCTTCATTCCGAGGTACTCATCAACCCATCTTGGGTGGGGCAGGAAGTCGTAAACAACAACCTTCTCCTCCTTGTGTAGCAACAGATCTCCAACATTGTACTGATGCACAACATAAAAGCCGGAAGGATCAAAGAGGGATGAGTAGGGGTAGCACCTCCATTGATTGTTCCCGTGGTCGCTGTTAACTTCTCCAACTGCAGTTGGTACCCTGTCGAACATGCATGCGCATCTAGGATTGTTCACATTTTTAATGGAGAATCCCCTGTACTCGTCATCAATATCAGGTTCGCATATTGATTCGCATGTATCGCGGATCTCATCCCAATCTGAACTGTGACCATTCAAGTCATGAATTACTTCCCTATACATGTTTCCGTCTCTTCGACAAGCTCCACCCATCCTCACAGTCTCAGGATGGTATTTAGCTGGCGGCTTTGTACTAAGTAGGGTAATGGTAGCCCCAGAGAGCCTCTCTCTTGCACTTTGGTCATACAGCGACACCACAACTTTGTCAACCTAGGATAATGTGAGCCAAATTGTAGTGCAAGTTCTTTTTGAACAGGAGGTGGAGCAGCTTAGCTTACCTTCTGCCCTACAGTAGTGAACACAACTTCCTGGCCCGAGCCACGTGAATCATCGATAGGCACTATCGACACTTGATTGGATGCAGTTGCTACATTCACGCCCCTTCTATCGAACACTTGAATGTCGGCCAAAGTCCTCAAAAACCCAGCACTCCCGGTCTCTATCCGGATCCTCTCGATAGTGACTGATGGCTGACCGAGGAAAAAAAAACACAGAGGTTGGTTTGGTCTCCCAGGCATTATAACGGCCGAAACCCGTTCGACTTACAGACAGCATTTTTTGATTTGAAAAGTCTGCATGCAAAAGGTGAGAAATTGCACCCGACAAGAATGCCTTGCCAACACCTTTTCATCTTACCATTCACGGCCTTCGCCGTGGAAGATAGAAGGCCAATGGAGGCCTCTGGGCCCAGAAGGAAGTCCATGCTTGCATCGCACGCCTGCATCAAGGTGGACGGCGGTCCCAGGGCGGCAGAGCAGAAGAGATCCTCGGAACTCGAAGACAAGATTTCGGCAAATTCGTAGAGATATGGAGTTTGTTCGACAATCCGTACCATTCCGCGTTCATCCGGTCCTTCAAAGTTGAAGCTAGTAGGGAAGTGAACGTTCTCGAAATTCGATCTGGCGATTAAATTCCCGTTCTTTCGCAGAGGATTCTTTTGGTTTTCAAACCTATCATCCGGTGGTTTTCCTCGGTAGAGTTCCTCCATCTCGGTGACGAACTCTCCGCATGTGGCATAGCTGACAGCCTGGTATTCGTTACTGTTGTCGTTGCAAACTTCTGGGGACGCCTCGGTCGAGGACCAGACGTGAAAGTGATCGAATCCGCAGCCAGTGTAGGAGGCGCACTCGTTCTCAAGCTCTTCCCTGGTGCACAGACGGCCTCCCAAATCTTCGCAGTAATCCTTTGGGCATCGGAAACGTGTCAAAAAAGAATGTTTGGAATTGTGTTTGCAGGGAGAATTGTGTTTGCAGGGAAGGAGAAGAGAACCTACCACGGCGTCATCATAATTCATTGTAAGGCACTGGTCTTTGCTCCCCTCTGTGTCGTCCCTCTTGAGGTACCAATCTCTGTTTTGGTCCTGGGTCGGAATTGTCTGGCTCACTTTTCCGCAGACATCGTGTCTATAAAAAAAGCAGTTGCCCCGAGATGCTCCCCAATTTGATTGATACGCAAAGGAGGCGCAGTCGTCCCTCTCGTTGCAGACATTTGCACAAATCTGAGGACTGATAAGACCTCCCCTGTAATGGTACTCTCTGAAGATGAGATTGCCGGTGCCACAACCTAAATTTTTTTGATAAAGTTTGTAGCCGTTCGGAACTCGGTAGTGCTTGTTGAAAGCCCAAGTTATGTACCCGGGGGGGTATGGCACTGTATCTGTATAGCTGGGACAGTCTTTATTCTCCAAAAGATAGCACCTCCTATAGGACCCGTAATCTTGGTACTTAAAAGAGGCACAGCTTTTCTCTTCACGGCAAAGTCTTGCACAGTAATGTATACCGGGCACCTGTGCAACCAAGACCGCAAGAGAAGAAAGCAATGGGTGAGCATCCCTGAACAAAAAGATATAAGGCGTTTGATTGAAATATCTCACTTCTGACCAGTCCGTGCCCGTGCTAGTGACGTTGCAGAGGCGTCCGGGATACGTCGTGAAGCGCTGAATATAATGTGCACCTATTACTTCCCCCTGTGCCGACAGTCCAGTGTCACCTGCCCACTGCTGTTTCAATGTCTTGATTCTAGAACAAGTTTCGCCTTGCTTGGGCGGTGCTATCCAGTCGTCGTCCTTGACCTCATCATCCCTGCAGCACCGGACAGCGTGTTTTACGTCGAGAGGTGACGCCACTGTTCGCTTGTCGGTGATGTGATGTATATGATCATCTGGCGATTTCATATGATTTTGATCATCCGATCTCACGGCAAAGTTTCTGAACTCGAACTGTGCTATTGTCAGCGAGGAGCACACCAAACTAACTTTAAATGCGAAGGCCACAAACTCACTATGCGACCAACTGTCTCCATCTTCAGCTTGGTCCTTGTGTCGACTGCATTGCAAACCTCGTTGACAGAGATCTGCAAAGAGAACTCATTGGGATCCGAACATTCTTCCCTTCCACAGGCAGTGCGAAACTCCTCGAGCAGCGAAAGGCATCCACCGCGGTCGAGGCCGCTATTGTCGGCAAGTGCCTTGATTCGCTGCATCTTACCCGTGATTGTGTTGCGGGCATCGAAAAGATTGATACTGTTCAGATCATCGACTTTCAGGTCTCCATAGTCCTGGCTACCTTCATCCCTGTCAATCTAGTAAAAGGAACACAGGACTTAATTGGGTCAACAATCAAGAGCATATATGAACAACAAAGCTTACAAAGCCACCGAGCACACGGACTGCCATGTCGTATACGGTGAAGTCCTTGGCACACTCCTGAAGCCGTCGACAATTGCAAAGCAAATCTTCTTCCGTACACCTGAAACACTGATCAGGATGTCCGTCCTCCTCCAGTCGGCGCTGTCTTGATCTGTGGTCTCCCTCCTTGGCTCTCAGAATGGCGGCATGCTTGAGCCTTCCTAGACGAGATTTTCTCTTGGATGACTGCCCCCCATAAAAGGAGGGGAAACTTGGCTGTGGTCCCTCCCCCGCTGAAGTGGGATTCTCAGACGAGCTAGTGGGCTTCCCACTGCTCGTACCACCTGCACTACCTCGCGGATGGCTTCTGCTGTCGATTTCACTGCCGTCTTGGACAGATGTATCTTTGCCTTTGTTGTTTCCGCTGTTGTTTGAGGCAATGGTTTCCTGGATGTCATCAATAATGTCAAGTGTGTGCTGCATGTAACTATAAATTGCTCCTCCAAATAAAGGCATCTGGTTGGCATTATCAAGGGCTCCTAGTTCTTCCTGCAACGATGAAAAGTGACTCTGGACCAGGCCCCTGTCTTCATCTGACAAATGCAGCACACTCTCAAATACCTCGTTGACTGCGTTCAATTCTTCAATGACATGTAGATAATCAAAGTCTTCCTGGATGCCACTGTCCAGTATACTTCGGACGGATGCCAAGTCTTGCGATTGGTCACGCAAAATTTCCTTTATCTCAGAAAGAATCTCTACTAGGTTGACATTGCGATGACCCTTGTGTCCCCGTAACCCCTGTTTCTGCAGGCTGAGGGAAATCTCCTCCAAGCGCTTTGAAGAATCAAGGATTGAATCCTCATAAATGGCAAGGCTCGATGAGGGCTGAAAAATTGAGGGGGCATACTTAAAATACAAGCGAGAGACATTATTTTTTGTATTTCATAGTGACTCCTCACAGTATTGTCGTCGATTCCAATAGAACGAACAGTGCTTGGAGTTTCTGTGGTGCAAAAGCTGGGAATCAGGGGTATCTAAAGCAAGATGAACAAGCATTTGTTCTGCCAAACAACAGAAATCCAACGCGTTTACCAATGAGACGTGAAGGCACTTACTTGCATCCACTGTAAATACGAATGATCCACTACAGATCCAAAACAGGAGCAACAAGTGCCAAATGAACTTGTTCTGTCAAGCCAATATCCAATATGTGTTTAGTGTGATAGTAAAGGCACTTCATGCAGGGAAAGTCTTACCCTGTTCGATAGTGTTGTTTTTTTCTTGTTAAAGAGTTGCGAGATTTTGCCAAATTTATCGGCACGGCTCTTCGCGACCGTTCGTGACATCAAAGTGCCACCTGGCACCGAAGTGCCCAATGTGTTAGTGTTCATGGTTGAAAATTTGCCCGTAGGTCTTTCGGTGCTTCGCATTGGCATCATGGCCTGGCGCTGCGAAGTCTCAAACGCCACCCGCCGAAGATCTTAGTCTTATCGGCAAAACTCTGAAGTATTTGGTTCTACCACAACCTCCAAAGT
>JAAMXK010001513.1:0-13101 GCA_019693575.1 Thalassiosira oceanica | reverse complement strand
ACCCCACCTTGCGTCGGGTCAAAAATCTGAATAGCGGCCACCCCCTGATTTTTTTCCGAAACTTGGATCTTCTGTTGATTTGTTTTTGCGTCGGCCGGGCGCGCGCGGCCGACGCGACGGCCTCACTGCATGCGCCACTCTCGAGCCAACCGATCGAACTTCTTCGACGTGACTGATTACTTACGATTGGGATCGTTAAGAACTCCAAACTACGCCGTTGGCTGCCGTTGGCTAAAATACTTAGAATTATTGACCGTCACCCCGGCCATTTATAATTAAGTATCACTGGTTTGTTAAGTAATTATTAAGACTATGTAGCTAGTAGTGCGTCAAGTATGTATCTACCCTTGCTTGATCGGGCGCGGCGCCATTCAAAGTCACAACGATCAACGATGGTAGATACCCATAATAGGTACGATGGCCATGCCATATCGATACGAGGCCGACGTGATATCGATCGGTGTGCTCATGTAGTGTTAGTGTCCGGGTGCGACGATTCCCTCTGTCTAAACCACAAGCCGTTGGAAATATGGACCACCGAACGAAGGTGTACCTACAAACTTTCGAAGGATGGGACGTCCCGTCTCAAATTCGCCTCGGCCAAGTCGCGTTCGAAACACGCCAGTGCAGATGTCTATCGCACCTCAGACAAGCGCGTGTCATCGAGTTCGACAGCTGTGCGGGAGAAACGGGTGCACGACGCGGCGGAGGTTATTACTTCTAGAAAGAGAACGAGAAGAAATCGCGTTGGTGGTGGTGAGGGAGAAGAAGTGCGCTATTTGGAACGGGAAAATGACAGCGAAGGTCTGGGGATCGGCCGGACCGCTGTGATAGTGTCCTCCAAGTCAAAACTCGCAGCCAAGGCAAAGCACCGCCAAGAAGAGTATACTCAGAATACTCAGGAGGAGACCGTCGGCATCGGCGTGCATGAATTAGACGAAGATGCTGAGGAGGAACACTCGTCGTTACTCACTGATGGGACACTCTTCTTCACCGAATTGGAAGTTGCGTCACAAAGAAACGGATCCCAGGTGTTCCGAAAACTCGTCCGCGAGCTGCGCCCGCTGTGCAAGTCGCTTGCAGAGCTGCTTCATTATTCTGAACGCATTGCCGACACACTCTACGCGTATCTATTAAGCCCCAGGGGCAGTGATGGCCAGGCCACACCGTTGAGGCGGAAAGACGAAGAATGGAAGTCGTATTTGAAGCATTTGAAAGAGAACGCACGCGATGGTTACGTCGTGCATGTTGCAACGAACGATGTCCTTCATTTGCTCGGCGTCTTGGCGCGCGAATTACGCCACGAGATATATCCCTACCTGAACACGCGCCTGCTGCCTCGAATCGTCGGCGACCTGCTCAACCCACCAACATACATAGTTGACTCGGTGTCAACGGAAAAACGTTCCAATGTCGCCCCATTGGACGTTAGTCATATTGAGGCCGCGTTCAGGTCAATGTCGTACCTATTCAAGTACAGCTCGAACCGTTTGATAGACAACTACAAGCCAGATCAGATTGAACCGCCCACGAAACAAGCAGGAGATGCAGATATTTTGCGCCAATACTATGGCATGACAATATGTCACAAGCGTGACATAGTAAGGCGTTTGGCGTGCGAGTCCTACGCCCCAATACTGCGCAAATGCACTGATAAGGGGCTAAAGCGTCACTTGAACCGAACCGTCAAGGCACTCGCAAGCTCTTTGGCAGTGGCAATGGATGGAGATTCAACTCAAACAGCGAAGCGTGCCCGCGGTGACGCAATCGATGGTGTTGCGTCCCTGCTTTTTGAGGTTGCTCGAGGTGCACCTGGCAGTATCCATTCAAAGAAGGGTCTGATAGTTCTCAAGGCTTTGTCGGAATGCCTACTTGCTGGCCTGAGAAACTCGAAGTCGGCGAACGATGTTATTGAGCTCAGAAAGGCTGAAGCCATTTATGAAGTTGCATCCGCAGTGCTCTATAAGCTTCGCGGGCATGTAGTTCGTGGATCCCGCGATGGTCCCGTGGCCGCGTTTGATGATGTGTTCGCTTGCATCCATCGAGCGCTCGAGGAAGCGATTGTTGCAGTGAAGGAATCAAGTGCCAGCGGTTTCGTCCTTGGGCACATAATAGACCTCGAGACTGAAACAATGGAGTTTCAGGATGGACGACTGGTATCTGACGTTGACGGCATTGTGAAATCTTTGCAAGAGTTCCTGTCTGAAGCTCTATATCCAAACGCAAGCAGAGGTCTTCAGCACAAGGGCCTACGCTACCTATGCGCGGCATGGAAGAGCAATCCTACTCACCCATCATTTGCTTTGAGAATTGGAAAGTACTTCCCTACCGTTTTGTCGCTAAGCGACGACAACTCCTTAGGGCCAGCTCTTTTCCTGAGTAAAAATCTGCTACCTCATTTGCCGAAAAAGATTGCCTCGAGATATCTCATCCCTGCTTTGATGAATGCCGTGGCATCTCAGGATCGAAGCGATGAATCTCTAGTGTTGCTACATACTGTCGCCACTACAGTTTGGACAGAAGAAGGCGTGGTCGACACAGCTTCAATCGATCTTGATGACCAAGCCGCTGACAAGTTCTTCACGTCCGAAGGTGCGGAGTTTTGCCCCGACTTCCCATCAGAGCTTTTGTTGCGATTATTTGATCTGTGCCTTGAATTTGAAACTCCCAGTGATCGGTCTACCGGCCAAGAAAGGGAATACGTGCTCGGGAAAATTGGATATGTCGCTCGGTGCATGCCATTTCTTGTCAGTTTGGGATGCAGTAGAGGCGACGACGACAGTGGCGGTGTAAGCTCATCCAACGAGCTTATTGGTCGTGTTTTCCACTGGTTTGCATCGATATCAAAGGAGCTTGAGTCCACGGTAGACGAAAAGACACATATCACTCAAGCACTTGTGATTGAAGCATTCTCCAAGTCGAGCATCGAGTGCCATCGTAGACTTTCTTCGTCTGTAGTGGCGTCTTTAGGAAACGCACTTTCAACAATGAGAAGCTGCGCGAATAACTTACTATTCAGTCACCCCAAATCGGCTTGGGTGGTCAGGGGTGTGGCAGCAGTGACACGGGCTCTCTCCATTCTAGATCCTGGCACCACCTTGAATGACCGAGCGAACGAAACATTTGAGATCCTGATTTCCAACCTCGCAAATTCCAATCACTTTGTGAGGCTTCAAACGCTGGCAATTCTTGAGAGTTTTCCGACTCGACCATTTGTGACGGATCACGCGGATTTGGATCTAACAGATGACCTAGACGAAGAGCCCAGCCAGAGACCCAATGCCCAATCAGTGCCGGACGATATAAGCGGCCCCGATCAGTCCACATTTTCCGGCTCGTGCAACATCATCTCAATGCTAAGCGATCTCGAGAGGACGCCGATCGTGCTCGCAAACGAGAGGCGCATCACATCATTGCTAAGCCGTGTTGAAGTATTCTCTCGCACAGGGAAATTGCCAATCGTTTACGCCGAGGCCGTCGTTTGCCACATGTTGGGTTTGCTCCATGTCAAGTTCGCGCCGATATGGGCCTCGGCTGTCAAGGTAATCGTGGCCGTCTCAACGTCACAGGAAGGCCCCGTCTGGCCTTACATCAAAGAAGCGCTTGAGCAATCAATGTCCAAATTATCGCTCCCAAACAACAAGGTTGAGACCACGGACGGTTGTAAAACACACTACACTGCCTCCATATCGAGACACTACACTCTGTGTAACTCTTGGGAATCCGCGGAAGGGAGGCTCGATATCTTCAGTTCGGAACAAGCAGAAAGGAACTCGCAGGTGAGAGGGTGCATTCTCAGCTGCCTCAGTACTGTCTATTCACGTATTGTCTCGCCAGATCTCTCGGTACTCATTGACAGACGAGCTGACCATTTTTGAAAACACATGGTCCATTTGCGAGAATGCACCGAACTTGACAGCCACTAAGTCGAAAGTGATTGTCCATTTATTCCTCGTTTTCCTACGGGCTCAATACTATGTCTTCCATCACGACGAACCAGATTTGAGGGAGCTGAACATTGCCGCCAATGCAGTAGACGAACGGTAGGTCCGAGAGAGCGCGAATAAGCACGGGTGAACTTTAGGCATGTAGTTTCTCACGTTTACCTGACCCGTGAAGGTTTTGTGATTGGAGCAAGGCGGAATTAGGCCGAAAATCTGTACAGAAGAAACTGGAGTGCTTTCTCAAGGCGTTTGCCGCAGTCAAAGGCCCGCAGCAACTATACAAACACAAACTCTTACTTCAGATCTCCACCGCGATGCTTGGTAATGCAGATCACAGGCTTTCAAATCTCTCCTTTGCGTGCATGCTGAGGTACAGGCTCCCGCACCTTGCACCCTATGTGCAGTACATTCAGCCCATGCTTAAAAAAGAAGGTCTGCGCGAAGCCCTCACGAAATTCGACTTATCCGTTGATTCCGAAATGGTAGACAAGGACCATAGGTTACAGCTCATCCCCATTGTGACCAGGATTTTGTTCGGACGATTCTCGTCGCGGGGCAACGGCTCTAAGAAGTCCAACGACTCTCCCACGGCACGAAGGGCTGCCATTCTTTCATTCTTTTCTCGGATTGGCAACGATGGAGGGGAGTTGAGTTTCTTCGTCTACCTCATGGTCAGGGCATTTGTGCCCAGAAGATTTAGCCTGCAGAGCCTGCAGGCCGACCATTCAGTACAGTTCCAAACGGATATCCTTGATGATATAATATCGGCTTCTGGCACAATAACAGCGTCAGAGTTGGCTGCAATACCGTGCAAGAGACAAGAGGGGTTTCTCAACCTACTCTCTGACGTTATTACACAGATTGGATTCGGGATAGAGAAGTTCGTGCCTACGCTCACTTCCCTCCTGCTGGCAATTTGCGAGCAGGCGGAAGAGGTGCTTGTCAATAACATCAAGCTCCTGTCCATGAAAGATGGCGATGAGGACGGCTACAATGATGCAGCAACTCTTTCTCGCATAGGGAAGATAAGAAGTCTGTGCTTTCTTCGGATCGCTGACGTTCTGAACAAATTTGGCTCTACCATCGACTTCTGCGCGCGGGGATGCCGTTTGTGGAAGGCGATGAGGACATCTGTCGATGCTCTCCCTAACACTGTGATCAACGCTGACAACGCTCCAAGTTTATTGCAGCTCATCGAGAAGATTTCATCCAATCGAAGTCTTATTCCACTACTTGAACAATCAGATGAATCGGTTGTGGCTGTGTTCAAATGTATTGCGGGTACCACGAGATCGAACGTTATGTCCTGTGTCTTGAAGATAATTGATGGGTTGTTGACGGATGGAGGGACTCTTGATAAAGACGAACCGAGCTGCACAAAGACAACTGGTCAAAACCTGGTGCTTAAGAACATCCACCTCTTAATATCCCAGTTCACCATCAGGTTGAAAGACGAAGCCCAGATTGCCAATCTGGACGATGAGATTCTGTCTGGTTCAAACTCATCTAAGAGAACCAAAGTACAGCACCACGGTCTGCAACTCAACATCCTTTGTCGAGTCAGCGAGCTTTTGGTGTCAGACGAAGAGACTGCGGACCATCACGTCAAGACGATGGAAGATTTGTGCAAGCTGTTAACCCCCTTGCTGAAGTTTGACTCGCATCCTAGCCAACTTGAGCTATTGAGGACAATTAAAAGTTTGGTCCCGAAGCTATCAGCTGATGATGCCTTTCTGCACTACCAAGGACTGTCCAAGGTAAGGACCCGGGCGTAGTGAGGCGTAGTGGGTTCTTTGGGTGTGTTGAGAACTTTTGACTCAAGACAATTCACCCCTTTTTCATCCTCCGCGTTTTCATATGCAGCTACTTGGGCCGAACAAGAACGAAATTGGCATTCAATCGAAGGAGCACAGACAGCTCCTATCTGATGCAGTTGGGGCCATTTGTTGCCTTCAGGGCACTGCCAAAACGGGTAGCATCATAGATGCATTGCAGGGCTTGAATTCTGTGAGTACGTCATACGTCGATGAGCACAACTTTGACAAGCTCCTACCTGTCATCAACGCTCTGGGGACATCCAGTGACTCCCAAGGGAGCTGGCTTCAACTCGCCTGCAGTGAGAGCGAGTCGCTAATGAAGGCATCACAATGCGGCGACCCACGCTTGCTCCTCCCACTCGTGTACACCTGCTTTCATCTTCTGTATGATCAGGACGGTGTTGTAAGCCGAGCCGCAAATAAGGCTCTGAAGGCACTCATCACAACTTGTGCCGAACAGTCTCCGTCAGAGCCCGATGAAGTGAGAAACCCTTGGTTCAAGATGGCGGAGGCCACTCTTGTGCACAGTCTGAAGATGGGAATATCAACGAAGGATTCCACGGTGCGAAGAAGTTTCGTAATGTTGGTCTCATTTGTTGCATCGTCATTCAATGGATGTGCATCCGAACGTCTTTTTGGAGATCTTCGTTGTTTGGTGCGCGAAGACGATCAGGAGCTCGACTTCTTCCTCAACGTTACCCACGTGCAGCTCCACCGACGCACAAGGGGATTGGGCCGACTGAGGAAGATGCTGTCATCTGACGACCAGTGTAACTTCTTCGACCAGTCCTTATCGAATGTGCTCCTACCTCTCGCGTTGCACCCAATTTATGAATGCAAATCCAAGGCAGAAGAACCTTTCGTGATCGAAGCCATAGCGACCGTTGGAATAATCGCAAAGCACTTGAAGTGGAGCAAGTATAATAGTACACTGCAGTCAGTACTCGCGAACCTGCCACGATATCCTGATCAGGAGAGATTCCTCATAGCGCTTGTGTGTGCAATACTCGATGCGTTTCATTTTTCCGTCGAGACAGGGGACAGTGGAACCCAGTCTCAAGGGAACGGTGTAAGTGCTGCTTAAACTGTTTCGTTTGCATACTTCTTTGATCTGAGTGTTAGACTTGTGGTGCATAGGTTTGGAGGACGTTGAATAACCGGATTATTCCCAAGGTTGACTCTTACCTCGTTAAAGAGAAGGTCGACCATCGTGGAAACAGGGTCACAAGCCTGCGTCCATCCATCGTCCTTGCTCTGATGAAGCTATTCCAGAAACTCCCTGTCAGAACTTTTGAGGTAAAACTGCCGAAGCTGATCGCGACTATTTGTAACGCCCTGAAGAGTAAGGACTCTAACAAAAGAGACGTTGCCCGGGAGACCATGTCCAAGATGGCAGTATCACTTGAATTGAAGTATCTTCCAATGATCCTTAGCGAGTTGGCTGTTTCTCTCTCCGAAGGATACAAACTTCACGTTCGATCGGCCACCCTTCATTCAATAGTTGTTGCCCTATCGAAAACACATCGATCTACGGGATCAACTTGCGCCCTTCAGGATTTGCCTTATGATAGATGCATCCCGGCTATGCTTGATTTGATCCACCAAGATCTTTTTGATGACGCTGCAGATATAAAGGACGCAAAACACGTCGAGAAAAGCCTAGTTAAGGAGGCAAAGGGCTCGAAAAGTCTTGATTCACTTGAAATCATATCCCGCAGTTGCTTTTTTAAGCCTTCTATGGCAAGGGCTGAGAACGCGACTAAAACCTCGGCAGTCCATGCACTTGTGACTCCGTTCATCGACAGACTTAGAGATCCAGATGTCAAGCCTTCAACGATTCGGAAGGTGAAGGAATGTTTGAACAGAGTAGCCGTGGGGTTCTCGAGCAACCCAACTACTGAGTTCGCCGAAATTCTACCATTCGTTTTTGCCACAACTGCTCCCTTTGTAGACGACCAGAGGGGACACTTGAGAATCAACGACGAACTTGAGGAGGACAGCGGTGACGAGGCCACCACTCCCATACAAGTCAGTGGAGGCAGCTTGGTGTCAACTGGTAAACAAGAGAACGACGTCGTTGCTGTTGCGACATGGGTTCCAACCAGCCTGGGTAGGATTGAAAGCCAGAAAGAAGCAATCAAGATGAGGCGAATGCAGAAGAAGGCGCTACACAAAGTCATCGATGGAAGGGCCGCTCCGAAGCTGACAGGTAGCGGGCGCTCCATTCTCGCATCTGCAGCTAAGGCCAACAAATCACTGAACAATCCTACAAATGCATGTGCGCTAAGCTTTGGGCTTACGCTACTGAATTCAAGTTTGAAGCGCTCCAAGATTGACGTGACGGACGAAAGTCTGGTCGAGATGGCCGATCCTTACCTTCGCCTCCTTACGCACTGCGTCCGATTTTCAAGCGACAGCAATGCAGTTGTTCTTTCACTTCGGTCCCTGGGCATCCTCCTCCGACTTAATTTGCCTTCCGTATCGAAGTTCGCCAGGTCCCTAGGTCCTTCTATACTCGATCATATCACGTCTTCACACGCAGCATCAAATACTCAGAGCGACTTAGTGCAGAGCTGCTTCAGGTCGCTCACCCTTCTGATATCGCACAAGAAGTTTTCTGGACGCGGTCAAAATGGCCATGAGCAAATATGCGGTACTCTTCCACTCTCCTCTGAGCAAATGCAGGCTCTTCTGTCGTTACTTCACTCAGCAGTGCGGGAATCGGACCATCACAACGCCACATTCGGACTCATCAAGGCTATTTTAAATATGAAGTATATGTCCTCTGAGTTCTACGATCTTATGGACATCGTCCAAAATCTTTCTGCTCAAAGCATGAAGGAAACCATAAGGCTGGTAAGAAAAGCGCTTGTGCAACGTCATTCAATGCTCTACGTTCTAATTTTGTGCATATTATATAGCAAAGCTCGCAGATCTTTTTGCAATATCTCATTGACTATCCCATGGGAAGCCAGAGGCTTGAAAGACATCTACAGCAGGCAATTCTAAATTGCGAATACGAGTATGAGGGTGGGAGGCTTTCGGCCATAGAACTTGTGGCGTCTATCATCAGCAAATTCCCGCCCCAGATCCTAGAAGAGAGGTCACAGCTATTTTTCCTACCATTGGTTCTTCGGCTCGTCAATGACGATTCTCAAAAATGCAAAGACGCCGTGTCTGGTGCAATTGCGTCCCTTCTAAAACGTTCGTCGACAGACACAGTGCAGTCATTGTATGAGTACATCAAACGGTGGTCTGTGGCAAGTGGACCCGACTCACTCCCGATGCAGAAAGCCTCGGCCCAACTGTTTGGACTATTTGTTGATTCCAGGCCTGACTATATACGTGGAGGGAGTACCGGGGCCTTACTCGTCGCTTCGATTGCAGATACGCTACAGGACAAGAGTCTAGACTGGGAACTTGCATATTTTAATCTGACGTGCGTGGAGAAGATCTCCAATCAGCTGCAATCTCTGTTACCAGACAGTCATCATATCTGGCCGATGCTGGTCACGTTGCTGAAGCACCCACATCCACCCGTTATGCAGGTATATACGGCCAAATCTAGCTATACTTGTTATTCCGTTCGTTTCCATGCTCAAACTTTCATACCTTACAACCCTAGGTTTCGTCTCGCATCATTTATTGCAAGTTGTCCACCCTTGATGCAAGCAAATTGCTCGACTCTGGATCGTTTGTTGCGTCAAATCCTGGCAGTCTCCACGAGATGGCAAGTAATTTATGTCGCCAATTGGACGTGGAAGACTCAGTGTTCGTAGAACCGACGTCTCTTCTGGCAATCAAGAACCTATCCTGGCTGTTTCGCGCGATCCGTCACTCTCCAGAATTATGCTATAAAGAGCAAGATTCGCCCGAGGATGACGGCGAAATTCAGAAGAAAGACCCTTGCCGATGGTTGATGACTAGACTTTCTAACATTGCGAGGCCAAAAGACAGGCGAAGGAGAGAGTCCGTCTTCAAGTGCTTCGCTGCTTTTGCTGCTTCGTGCGACGGAGACGACCTCGTACCGTACCTAGAATTGATAATTGATCCGCTGGACAGAGCAATACGCGAAGCATCAAACATGTCACGGCATGGCGACAGCCACGAGAATGACCCAAGAATTGCCTTGCCAAAGGATGTATTGCAGATGTTCGAGGAGAAGTGCGGAACAAGCAACTTCCTGCAAGCCTATGTGGAAGTAAACAAGAAGGTCCGCCACAAGCGCGACAAGAGAAAAGGTGACATCGCCGCTGAGAAGGTGAGCAATCCCGGTATCGCAGCCAAGAGAAAGATTGCCAAGCAGCTTCGCGAGAAGGAAAGAAAGAAACGGCGGGTCAATGATCATCGTCATGGCGTGAAGAATGGTAGCAATCGTTAAATCATTTAGAGAGTGATACAGGCGGAATGACTATTATCTGAGAATCATGTTTGTTTGATAGGTAGAGGAATCTTAGCTTGAAGCTGCAGAGCTATTGATTACTATCTAATACCACCCCTCCTAGAACAAAGAATAACGAATAAAGGACAAAGGATAATAATCAAATATTTATACTCCCCCCTTTTCGGTCATCCAAGCAGGAAGATTCGATACACCGCGGCCTCTCCCCACACCTCGCCCCCTCCCTGCACTAGCACTGTTGCCTACCCCACAAGCTCGATTGGAGTTGGTTGCGGATGACGCGGCTGCTTGAGGTCCTTTCGCCATCCACGCTGGTAGGTTACTCACCCCTCTACCTCTTCCAACAGGTCGAGATGTAATCGTCACGGCTGGCATAGTTGAGGCACCTCCGGTAGCCTCTCGCTCTCGGGCAGTCATCCAGGCTGAGAAATCGTCAGTCATCACAGCGATGAGTTGACTTGATACGAGCAAAGAATATAAGAATCAAAGCGAGCACCAACCTGGTTTGTTTGAAACTCCACGGCCTCTTTCTAGCCCTCGTCCTCTCCCTGCACTAACCGACGCCAGTCCTGATCTATCAGCACTTATCTGTTGCTCTTCTCCTCCTCTGTCATTGGATGAGGCTCGGGAAGGGAGAGTCTCGGTAGGCAAAGTCTCAGGTTTGCCAACTCGCTCTTGGGCGGTCATCCATGCTGAAATTTGCCATCAAGAGTAAGGGGGTTGACAAAGGAAGAAACTCAGATCTAATGAGGGTGCTTACCAGGTTTGTTCACATCGCGTCCTCTGCCACGACCTCTTCCTCCAGTCCCGATAACCGCCAAAGCCGGCTCCTGAGCAGACCTACGCGCTTTCTTTTTGGGCCGAGACGACTCTCCCTGCTGTTCGCCAGCTCGACCTCTGTTTCTAAATCGTCCACCCCTCCGATTCCGATTGCTTCGGCCTTGACTGCTTGAGTCGCGTGAGGTCTTTCGTGCATAACCTCGATCTCTGTCTCTTCCATCGGCAGCGAATTCGTCAGCAGCTCCGCTGACATGTTCAGGCAAGTCTGAATACTTCGACATGGGTGCTGGGGCGTCGGCGTATCCCCTTTGTTGAACTGGTGGCACATCAACATAACCCCGAGGTTCAGCTCGTGCATCCGTATAACCACGTTGTTGAATCTGTGGCACGTCTGCGTAGCCACGTTGTTGAGTCACAGCTTGCACGTCGGCATAACCACGCTGATGAGATGGTTGGGCTTGTGACGTGTCATCAGCGTATCCACGTTGCAGTTGGCTCGTGTCCTGTCGTGTAGTAGCGTCACTTTGACTTTGATGCATATGAAAGGGCTCTGTTTGATGAGTCTGGGCAGGAGGTGGAGTAAGTTTCTGTGGTCGAGAAGAGCAACTCGTTGTTTCTACGGTTTGTTCTCCTGTGCCTTGTCGGGTGCTCACGGTGGGGACAGCGGTAGTAGATTCAACTACCTTTCTCCTCTTCTCTCGGGGCTGTTGCCCGGGCGTCTCCTCGGGCCTCGGCTTGCTCGTGCCGATTTCATGAGACTGTGGCTTGGTAACCTCACTAGGCCTTAGATTGCTTGTGGCGATCGCAAGGGACTGTGGTTTGGTCATCTCGCTAGGCATCGGATTCATAATTGTTGTTGGTTTGCGACTGGGTGATTCGACTGGCGCACTAACCACCGCTGCGCTTGTAGATGTCGTGTCATCAGCTGCATTGGCCGTGAAACTCGACGCTCTTCGGAATCTCATCGCATTGATCCTGTTTTGTCTCGCGTCATCATCCTTTCGTTTCTCTTGCAGTGATGCGTCCGTCGCAGGATTGAAAACTGGGGTTTGTGCAGCGGCCGTTCTTGCCGTAGCCGTTGATAGGCCAACGTGGATTTCCACAAGTGAGCATTCCTCATCAAGACCCAGAGGTTTCGTGGTGCTTGATGTCGCATCAATCACCCTGCGAGCTAGTTTGATGCTATCAACAAGGCTCACACCAAATTGGTCTCGTAATTTCTCTCTCTTTAGCCCTTTCAAGTTGTCTTTGATGAACGTGAACAATGACTTCAGCATCTTTATAGCTGTGATGTCATTCATGGACCCGACGGGGATCTGTTCATGCGAGAGTTGAAGAAGACGATAAAGGGCGTAGTTGAACCACTGGCCGAAGACAACTTGACCACCAGTTTCCATTCGCTTGAACAGCGCGCCCTTGACCTTATTGGTTGATCGCTGCAGCACCTCAATATTCAGCAGCAAGACTTCTTCCGACGTCGTTCCCTCATGACTCTCCGTGGACCACACATTCTGGCTGAAGTATGCCTCCAGACCCTCTTTGTCCTTCTTTACCTGCCATTTTTGGTAATCCTCATCGCCGCTCATTGATTCCTCGGCACCGGTCAGGCAGTCCTTTATATCTGCCAAGGCGACGGCCATGCGCTCAGCGGAGTATCTGCCGTCACCTTGTGCAATTTTGGAAAGAAATCTGCCTCCAATATCGCTGGCTAGGCCAGCGGCATCAATTGTGATGTCATTCGCAGCAGACATGGTCCGCCCAGCGTCACCTATGCTTGTAGCTTGTTGCTCCGCCTGCGCATGCGATGCGACGACCGCCAGCAAGAAGCTTGACAAAGAAGCCACGCCGCCCCGGCCGAGCGCGGGTTATTATGTGGGTAGGAGGATCGGTAAAATGAGCCGCGACTACTGGGCGGGCGGGGTGATCTGCCTTTGCTCCTCCTCTCGCCGGAGGCTCTGTCTCCTGTCTCTCCCCTGGGAACCTCTACATCAACATCCAACGTGTGAACGTGTGGTAAGTGTGGTAAGTAGCATATCTATTAGATTAAGGCTTGCCGTACTCTCTTCTCCGCCAATATTGAGTCTTTTTCAGGATGATGAATCCTGCTTCCTAAGATTGAAAATCTGGGGAAGTTGAGCTGAAGAGATCAGTGCGCGCG
>JAAMXK010001501.1:0-10753 GCA_019693575.1 Thalassiosira oceanica | reverse complement strand
CTCGGACCCATTCGGCGCGGCTGAACTCAATACATATTTAGGATGCTTATCGAACTCTTAAACGTTGTCAAACTCCCAATACTCACCGAGATATTCCTATCGTTTGCTCCGTGTGATGTGCAGTGGTAGATGACGACTCAACTCTCAAAAAACGGGTTCCACGTGTACAGCGATTTTTAAGTAGAGCGCAAATCGCTTATTAGCCTATGACTATCCCCTCATGCTGACGGGTGGCCTACCTGACGGCCGAGTGGAGGGAGGGCGGGAGGGAGGAGGGGAAGAGAGGAGAGAAGTCAAAGAAGAGAGGAAGGAACCCGCGTCAAAAAAGCCATCACCATGATGGCGTCTACACTTTGACTTGTTTCAAACGACGAGCAAATGAGCCCATCGATCGTGGAGGTCATTTGCGCATCGTCCCTTGATCTTCTTCTTGTGCTGCGTCCAAAGTCGGGGTCACTGAGGCAGGACTTGGCTGGGGACTTGGCCAGCCGCCGGCCGTCCAGAGACCCATCATCGAGCTTGCGTGAGGAGATAAATCGAGTTACCGAACTAACCTGAACAGGCGGCAAGCTCTACCTGTGCTATCGCTACAAGGTCTTCGACTTGGGCGGCCAAAGTTTACCTACCGGCGTCAACCGAGCAGATAGAAGATTGTTTCAAGTCAAGTGTCTCCAATCGAGTCAGCTTACTCTAGCGAGTCGCTTTTCTTTGGGCTGGCATCTACTGCTGGAAGGCGTGGTTCGTTGACTGTCCCGCGCCCGAGTGCCGGGAGGGACACTTCTTCGTCGAAGGATAGGACTGTATGGTGCGAGAGTGGGCGAGAAGAAGAGACAGCACCAAGGAGATGGCTGCGCTGTAGCTGTAGCATCATGCCCACCAACCCTGCTGAGATCGAGCTGAAACAATACTTGTCAACCTTCATTCCCACTCCTACTACTACTGATGGTGATGCCTCGGCGGAGGACACGCCGCACACTTGGCGATCACAGCGCTCAAAATGCTGTGGAAACTCGCAAAGCCTTTATTGCAAACACTGCTTCCGTCTTTTGGCACCAGAAGAAATGCTACCCCAGTCAGTTATCGACCGGCGCATTCTACTGAGCGGGAACGAGGACAGCGAGAGTGACCCTGCACCGGCTAGACGACCGTTGCGGCTTCCGTTCGATCTAGAGATAGTCTTGGACGATCGCAAGGGTAAGCAACTCATCTTTAACCAAGTCACGATCCTTCAACCTCTCCAACCATGCATTGCAAGGGTCGGCAACCGGTCTCCATGCAGTTTCTCTTTTGACAACGAGGGAGAGCTCCTTGGGTTTGGGAAAGGTCTCATTGCTTGATTTTAGTGAGACGCAAGAGATCTTTCCAGATGCATACAGTGATGTTGGAAATGGATCGACGTACTTGCTGTTTCCATCTGTAGACTCAGTTCCATTGCAATCTGTCGCCAACGACATCGAAACGCTCGTGTAAGTGTCCTCGATATGCCTATATCTCTTGCACACTGCTCTAACTCCTCATCTGCACTGACACAATCGAACCATTCAGTGTGCTCGACTGCCGTTGGACGAAGAGCAGGCTTATTAGAAAAAACGAAGCATTCAAGCAAATGAAGAAAGTGCATCTAACGCATGGGCCGTCGGAGTCTTTCTTCTGGCGTTGGCACAACCAGGGCCGAGGGATGTGCTCAACAATTGAAGCGATCTATTACGCGGCGCACGAAATGATGATGACGGGGAGGTGGGAAGCCGTCGATAAGAACAATCTCAAACACTTGCTGTGGCTATTTGGACACCAGCGAGCACGAATAAGGGAAAAGCTACCTAAAGGAACGGATGCCCCTGATAGCGTAGAAGGAAAAGAATGGCAAAGGGGACTGAAAAAACAGAAAGGCACGAGTCGCCAATTGAGACACAAAGCAGACGCCCTGAGACTTGAAGAGAAGAAACGACAGAAAGATGAAAGGCTGAAGGCAAGCCGAAAGTCAAACACTACACTATCATAGCTTAACACTGCATGGTACGTTTAAAACTGATGTGTGTAGGTCTTTTGTTACAATATGTTGAGGTACTACTGTACGTCGACACTGGTAGGCGGTCCGTCTGTCGCTTTCACCATCCACTCCAATCACTGCACTCTTGTCGCCTTCTCGAACTCAGTCCATGCATTTTTGGTCTCATCTGCCCAGAAGCCATGCGTTTTGATTGCCTCCTGCGCCTGCACTATTTTTTCTAGGGACACATCGTTGTTTCCATGGGGTTGTTGCCTCACGTCTCTGATCGTGGCCGCCATACTTCTCAGTTGCTCCACTTTGCTGTTATGTTCTTCCAGTAGAATTTTGAATGCTTCAACTTTGGAGTCATATTCTTCTTCACCATCCACTCCAATCACTGCACTCTTATCGACTTCTGTAGTGATGCTTTCGAGGGCCCTCCAGCACACACGTGCCTTGTACGAACTGTGGCCATATTTCCTCGTTGCTTTCGTTGCTATTCTTATAGCTCGTGTGGCCCTTGCGGTGTCTGATTTCGACGGTATCTCCGAGAACATCTTCGATGATATCTTTTGATGGGTGGTAGACCGCGAAGTCGCTGGGATGGGACAAAACGCGACGGTTCGTAGACACGACGCTAGGCTCATCAACACGGAAAACAGCAGTCTTGAAACCATGCTCAGGTATGTAGTTATTTGTTCTACCCCTCCCCTTATTGCTAACCGATGACAACCACAACCCCATCGAAGAAGGCTGCCGCAGACTGCAGGCTCTGATGAAGATCGTCTCTCTTTGTGATGGATTGATGATCTTCCAGATCTTCGGGCGCTACGGCTGTCAGGTCACAGGCCGCGCGCGGCTGGCGACTGATGAGAGACTCTGGAGACACCGCTGGAATAGTCGTGAATGATTCGCGCTTCGCTTTCGCAACCACACGTGGCGATCTGCTCAATATCAAGCTTGGAGCACCGCTTTCGCAACCACAAAAAATCGAAAATAAAAATGACGGCCGGGAAAGTACCTGAAAGTACCTGAAAGTACAACACTTGCCGCCCAGTTAGTAGGAAGATAATCAATCCACCACGCCGTCGCAAATATGGAGGACAGACACAGCATCTCGGAACCTAGGCCGGTCTTCTGCCGTGGAAACTCGCTGCCGCCCGTGTGGGAGATAGATGTTGCCAGAGACGGCACGGTCGTCGACACCTTCAAACTCGACAACGAGGTCTTACCACCCCGGAGAAACAAGAAGGGGAAGATTGTTTGGCGTTTGCCCGACAGTGTCGAAAAGTTGGTAGGTCCCGTCCGAGTCGTGCGAGAGCTGGGGCCATTTTGAAGTAACCAACCTCGAATCTCAATTACTTTCCTTACTCATCTATTGGCGGGCAAATACATTCGACCACAGCCATCTTTTGGGACAGAAGACAGGCGTCGCATTCTGGAGATATTTAAGGAGCGCAAAAAGAAGCGCAAACAGGAGAAGCGCAAAAGCCAGCCTTCCGTAAAGGCGGCCGGGAATGGTGTTCGGCGAGATAGCAACAAAGCTGAATCGCGAACTTCTATTGCATCGCAGTCCAGAGAAGATAGTGGCTCGAGTGTTAACGAAGTGACAAATGGCTCACTGAAGCCTTCGGGGAAAGTCGAGGTTCGATTATCTGCGTCACAAAGAGAAAACCAAACATTACTGCCGGATCTTTCAACCATTAACTTGAATGGGTGCCAAAATTCGCAATCATCGCATGCACCTCATCCGCAGCAGCACACTTCAGCGACCCAACCCATAACGTTCGATTTGCCTACATCAGATGCACTATTTATAACAATCCCAAGACTTGAGAGGCCACCGGCGTTGCCGGGTCATCCAGATCCTTCACTGGCCGTCCCTGCTGCCCGCCACTTCATAAGCAAATACTACGCATATTTCGATGGTATGCAACTGGGAGCACATCTTGGAGATCTTGTGAGGTACTACACAGTAAAGGCGCAGAAGAGCATTAGCATTGGAGGGGCGCACTCTGTTGTGGCCGGGAAGGATGACATTGCAACGCAGATACAAAGCCTAGCCGGCTCGAGTTTTGTGGTCCGCGGCGTGGTGGCGCAAGACTCCGCAGGGGGGAAGGGCGTTCACATGCTGGTCACTGGCGTTGCAACATTGAATGGAAATTCAATGCATTTTGCGCATTCGATCTCGCTGGTCCCGATAGATGACGCCATTCTGAGATATCCTGGGCATAGGGAGAATGCCGCCAACACAATTTCGCCTACATTGACTGAAGCCTTTGGTTTGGGTTATCCATATCAGATACATAACGATGCCCTGGCATTCCTCAGCGGGGATGTTGGAACGTGCCAACAGTCTGTGGCGCAACAGCCCCAGACCACACAACCTGTACACCAACCTCCAGGTCTATTATTTTGAGATATTGAAAGATAAAGATAACCAAACCAGATACTCTATTTTGAAGCTGTACTGGTATTATTCTTGCACTGGCCCAGACTCTGTGTTACTACATAACGTGTGGGGAATAAGATGAACAACAACAACATTGAAATGGTGTTGTGGTATATTTCCTGGCATTATCGATCTATGATAATTGCTTCCCATATCTATCCACTTGCTCTTTGTCTCATTTCTCATTTTGAAGATTCACCGATCATGAGCCATGTAGTGCGCACCAGAAGGTCCCACTGCCAAGTCTTGCTTACCAAAGAAGAGTCTAGTCATATCCTTGTGGGCTTATTAGACTTCTCTCTCTAGCTATGTAGAGGGATGAGATGAATAATCACAAATCATTCCCTGAGTGGCGACTGTCTCTATAAATAAATAAATAAATTAATGGCCTGGCTGGAGCACTGGAGCAGCGACGATTGATGTACTTATTCACACTGACTGCAAGTATTCCGGCCCCTTCTACAAAAACTCTTATGAATGAATCATGGCTCTATGGTAGCAGCCTTCTGAATTCTAGTTGCGCCAGTGCATGTAACTTGCAGCCCAGGTAAAGTAGTTTCGTTAGTAGCAGTAGCAGCGAGCGGTTAGATATGATTTTTGACTCTTTCGGATCCATTGGGGCTCCTGATCTTGTTGCCATTTTCCCATCACTTTTGTGTCCGACCCCCCTCTCTTTTTATCTACCAAGTCAAAGTTGTACCGACAGACGATGAATTTTTTCCCTGTCAGTGTCAGGCCCACTCGTTCAATCACGGCACTGACCCGCGAAGCACAAACAAACTTTACCGACCGGACTTAACCGTACGACAAACGATAGCCAGAATAGCCAGTAACAAAGCAACTGGAGAAAGAGATTGTCTAGTGTGTTGATTGGACCAATTTTGTGATCTTTGATTTTTCTTGTGGCGGCGGCCTCGTGGTGGTCAAAAGTGACACAGTGACACGCGACTCAGAGTAATCAGAAGCAGCACGCACCGCTCACATTCTCACATGCTGGGTTGAGAGTCGAGAGCACTTCAGACAAATTGATGATCAACGGTTCATCGATGTTTTTTGAGGTCAAAGGAGGCCACAGACTGATGTAAAAAGGGCACTGGATGAGTAGGATACACCTCCCGTTTATACTGCGCGCCCCCAGCCCCGACCAGCCCGACCGAACACTAACTACTTACTGTCGACTCCATGGACGGTCAGGAGAGAGGGCCACCCAGGAAGGAAAAAGTTCACAGACTATATCAAATACTCATTGTTCGCTCTTGACCTATTTTTATTTCCTTTATCCTTTATTTGTTATTCTTTGTTCTAGGAGAGGCCACATTGGCTACATTACGGATCGATCGGCCGGAACGCTCTCACCAACTTGGGCTTCAGTTCACTCCGCCAAGAACGTCAGACGCGGCCTTTGAGGCCCGAGGCCGAGGCCGCCAGAGGCAGCGCCGGGAGCGGCGCCTGACGCCCTTGCATGCAACGCACCACTGACCGGGGGTGGACTGAGCCACCAGGAACCCCGGCCGGAAATGTGACTCGATACGCTGCCTTGGGCTCACTCGATTAGAGCAATTTATTTGTTTCTCTTGACTCTCCCTCTTTACTTCTTTGCTCTCGAGAACCTTGCTCTCGAGAACCAGCGGGCAGCACAACAGAGGAAATGAACCTCTGAGCACAATAGTAAGTACCAGTCAACCATTCCTAACAATAACATTGGCACATTGGCATCATGATCATCATGCAACACGTCAAAGATGAGACAGGAGCAATGAGTGATGCGATCAAGCATTATTGACATATAATTATAACAATATAATGATCATGCAACACGTGACGGGAGTGTCCCTATTTTTTCCTGCCGTGACACTCGCCCTTCACTGTATTGCTTGCTGTCTGGTAGTGCATCTGCTCACACCTACTACCACCTACCAAGATCTTTTGGCAGGGGATGACTGGTATGCCATAGTTTGTGTGTCCCCGCCTCTTCCCTAACTAAACGAACTAACTTATACGGAGATGATTTCGATTTAATCCTCGTGTGTCCTTCGTTTCAGCTTGTAAGAGACGGATTTCTCCGCTTCCAACGGTACTGATAAACTGCTGTAAACTGACAATGTGCTGTGTGCACCCGGTCAGGGTCTAGGGACCGGGCGGCACTGCTCCCAGCGCTGATACATACTAGGCATAGTATGTACAGATAAGCTGGGCGATGATCATGGTGACTGGCATCTTACATAGGTACATGACATGATGAGCTACAGCAGTGTCCTGCTACAGGGGCTGGGCCCCACACACGGCATGGAAACAACAACGTAGGGGGCGCACGTGTACGTGGGCGGTGACGCTGACGTTTGTACTTGACTGCACACAGCTAGCTACTTTATTGGCATTGGCACAGCGCCAGGTGGGTGGTTTTGTGGGGCAGGGACGGCGACGCGACGGCGACAGCAGTTGTCGGCGCTTCGGAAGCCTTTGAGATCACATTCTTCGTCGACGTTTGATTGTAATCTACCCAACCATGAAGCTGGCTATCGCGACTCTTCTTGTTGGCTCTGCCGCGGCCTTCTCGCCTGCCGCTACCGTTAGCAGGAACAGTGCCTTGAGCATGTCCACCGCCACTGAGGAGAAGGTGAGGCATCGCAAGGACGTCAGCGAGCTTTTTCCTCCTTCACGAATCTATTACGACCACACAATGCGAACGAATCTCCACGGCCACATTGCCACGCGAATGTGCTCCATGGTTCACTCGATGCTGGTTGAATAGAATTGTGTTCAAACGACGATGCAACCACGTGCTCGCGTGCTGTCGGGTCCTGCCTTCACCAACATTCTGGTAACTCACGTATCTCTTTCCGACAAATCAGACCTACGCCAAGCTTCCTGCCTCCGTCACGTCTGGAGTCGTCACCGGACAAGCCCTTGTGGACCTCCTAGATGCCGCCAAGGATCAGGGTACGTGACTGATTCCGTGCGCGCAATTCAATCGCGAGGGCAAGCTCTCTGACCTGTGCCTCCTATCCCATTCGACACTCCGACATTTTCCGATTGTGCAGGATACGCTATCCCGGGAGTCAACATCGTCGGTACCAACAGCATCAACGCCTGCATGGAGGCCGCCGCTAAGTACGGAGGACCCATCATGGTCACTTTCTCCAAGGGAGGAGGACAGTTCATTGCCGGAAAGTCCCTCCCCAACGATGCTGACCAGGCCTCCATCGCCGGAACCATTGCGGGAGCGAAGCACGTTCACGAGGTTGCCAAGCTTTACGGTGTCCCTGTTGTTCTCCACACCGACCACTGCCAGAAGGCATGGCTCCCGTGGATCGATGGACTCCTTGCGGCCTCCGAGGAGCACTTCGCCAAGGAGGGTGTCCCTCTTTTCAGCTCGCACATGCTTGACCTTTCTGAGGAGCCCCTCGAGGAGAACATCAGCATCTGCAAGTCTTACCTTGAGAAATTCGCCAAGGTTGGAATTCTCCTCGAGTTCGAGCTTGGTGTGACCGGAGGAGAGGAGGACGGTGTTGACAACACTGACGTTGATTCCTCCCGCCTGTACACCCAGCCCGAGGAGGTCTTCTACTCGTACGAGCAGCTCTCCCAGGTTGAGAACGGTGCCTTCACCTGCGCCGCCTCGTTCGGAAATGTCCACGGAGTTTACGCCCCTGGAAACGTTGACCTCCAGCCTATCATCCTTTACAACTCGCAGAAGTACATCCAGGAGAAGATTGGCTCGGACAGCGACAAGCCCATGAAGTTTGTCTTCCACGGAGGATCCGGATCGTCTGTTGAAGACATCCAATACGCCATTGGTGCCGGAGTTGTCAAGATGAATATTGATACCGATACCCAGTGGGCTTTCTGGGATGGTGTCCGCGCTTACGAGGCCAAGTACCACGACTACCTCCAGGGTCAGATCGGAAACCCTGAGGGAGATGACAAGCCTAACAAGAAGTACTACGACCCGAGGATGTCGCTCAGGGCAGGAGAGGAGTCCATGGCTGCGTAAGTGTTTCATGCTGGAACTGGAATCTTGTGTCCTGATTAGGAAATCTAACATATTCCTCTTTTCGCAGTCGTCTGTGCAAGGCCGCCGAGGATCTCAAGTGTGTCAACGTCCTCAACTAAATTGTACTGAGTTGTGTAAATATTATGGGCGTTAGAGAAGCCCAAGCTAAATTCATCACATTTATATCGATCATCTTCTCATTGAGCATGTAGCAGCATTTTAGCAGCCATTTCCTCAATCTCGAGTGCGTGACGCTTCTCTCGAGGTTCGACTAGCTAGATAACGCAAGAAAAGCCGCGGCCAACTGCATACTATCTTCAGTGTAGTGCTACAGGATAATGTTGGGATGGGTAGCGAATTCCATTACTTCTTCACTGCTGTTACGATAAACATTGGATCGTTGTATGATTGGCCCGGTACCTTCGCAGTTATGTCAAATGCCCTCACTGCCGCCGGGTCGAAGCCCGCGTACTTGAGGTATCCGTTGATGAGCTCGAGGTGCTGACGATCATTCATGTTAAGCCACATCTGGATGGCCTTGGACGGGAAACACCGATTACTCTGAGAGATTATGACTTGTCCTCCAGGCTTGAGAACCCTATTGACCTCGCGCAGCACTTCAATGGGCTTTATCAAGTAATCGATACTCACTACGCAAGTGACAACGTCGAATTCTGAGTCTTCATAGGGGAGTTTAGTGTCAACGTTCAAATTCTTCGCCTCATAGTCAGTAAGCTGATCGTTCGCCATTAGCTCCAAAGGATTCATTCCGGTGCCAGAAATCCTCTTCATGTTATCCTTGAATTCCAAAGGATAGTGCGAGACCCAGGAAGAACATATGTCAAGAATTTTCGACCCTGTCGTTGGAAAACAAGACAGTACATGCGAGGTAAGAATTACACGAGGCGAAAAGCGAGTGTGGCGATCACACTTACCTTTTGATATGTTGTTTCGATAGTATTGAGTCAGACTGGCCACCGCGGGTTCGTCAATGTGGTAAACGAGACGCGGGAGTGTGTAGAAATTCTCATCGTCTCCTTCGTCGGCCCGAAAAAAGTCCTTCGAAGTGAAAGGGATTTCATCTGGCCACTCTTTAACCAGTCTGACTGGCGAAGGTGTGGGGAAGAGGAACCCCGTATTATCTCCCGTGAACTTCTTCACCAGCACCCCGCGCGTTCTGGGAATCCCATTCTTGTCGTCGCCGTACTTCATCTGGACCTCCCTTTCAATATACCGAGGGTTCTCCTTCGCTTCACACTCGTCTGGGTGACCATTTACTAACATCTCACTGAAGAAGAATGCCGAAGCTGTCGAATAGATAAAATTGCTTCTTATTAGCTGCTCCCCTATCCTCGCTCGCGCAGGCGACCAAGCTTGGACTGTTTGAAAATGCAGTATTGCTAGTGCGAGGAAGCGAATCATCTTTGCAATGTAAGTGCGAAATGTCGATCGACCTCTGCTATCGATGTCGAGCGTCGTCTTGTGATACCGTCAGCGGCGTAAGTACGCGGAGCGCTGAGTCGATCCCTCGCTGCACTCGCTGCCAAGCACCAAGATCCAAGATCTCGTGATTCTCGATGTGAATGCGAGATAGGTCTTTCAGGATTTGAGGCGACAAGAGTTGAACGATTGCAGTAGAAGACGGCTCGGCGCAGTCGATCCGGGACCAACGGGGCATCGGCAACCGCAACGGGGACGGGACGACAATGACACTCTTATTGGGAACATGGTGCGGTGATAAAGCGTTGCTCTTCGGAACTCCACCGCGACTACCGCGCGGCAGTCTCAGGTCACGTCATAATGCGCCAAGAAGGGATCTAAGCCCCCCAATAACAAGAAACGAGTCCTTCTATGACGTACTCACGATCACGTGTCCACACGCGTACGCAACACCCTCTTCTACATATGTGCTCACGGGATAGTAAGGTACGATAGTGTAGGTAGCGAGCGCTCTCGCTGTGCATGCATGACGGCATCACCCAAATGCCGTGATCGTAGTCGTCCACACGTCCACATTTTAATTCTTTCATCATCACGAAGAAATTTTCTATCATGGTCAGTCGGCTGAATGGAAGATAGATCGGCGTGGGGGAGAGCCTTGGCGGGGTTTCGTTCCGGGGGCGTCGACTCGCAGAGTCTCCGCGATCGCGGCGAACGGTCGCGAACGATACGAAGAAAAGTTGAGAGAGCAACCGACAACCCAACCCTTGGTGCCGAGTGTCGGGGTGGGGGTCGACCCGAATGCGCTCGGGCCGAATTGAAAAACGCGATCTCCGCTCAACGGAAGGAGGACTTCAGACAGAGAGACGCCATCCAC
>JAAMXK010001479.1:16223-27420 GCA_019693575.1 Thalassiosira oceanica | reverse complement strand
GCGCCCGCGCCGCGGTCGTCGTCCCGCCCCCAGAACCGCTCGTCGACGCCCCCCCCCGACCGGGTCGACTACGAGTACACCCGCTCCCTCCACTGGGCATCGTCGGACGTGCCCGAGAAGCGCCCCATCGACCTGCCCGGGGACGTCGAGCACATAACCGACGTCGAGTGGGCCGACGAGACGTCGTCCACGCACGAGTCGAGCGTCGGCGAGACGTGCCACGCCGTCGGCGGCCGGAGCAGCCTCCAGTCGAGCATCGCGAGCCTCGCCAAGGCGTGCAAGCCGCGGATGGTCCGGCCGGAGCCGTGCTTCTGCGAGCCGAACCTCGAGACTCAGGAGATGTGCTGCACGAACACGGACTGCGCGCTGTACGCGAGCCAGGAGGAGTGCCCCACGAACTGCCCGTGCGGGCCGCTCTGCGGGAACAAGAGGATACAGAGGAGGCAGTGGAAGAGGCTGAGCGTGTTCGACGCGGGGCTCAAGGGGCGGGGACTTATGGTCAACGAGGACTGCGAGAGGGGGGACTTCATCGTGGAGTACACGGGCGTGGCGGTTCAGAAGAAGTTTCTGGACAGTCTGTTTCGAAAGTACAAGTCGGAGCGGATGCTATACATCATGGCGCTGGACAATGACGTGTACATCGACGCGAGGTTCAGGGGGGGCATTGCTAGGTATATCAACCACAGGTGCGGCGGTGTGGTCCATGGCACACTGTGTGTCGTTTTTGTTATTGCTGACTCACGCGATCTTGCACTCCGTTGTGGGTATGTATGATGGCCGGGCTTGGTTTGACGTGCAAAATGTTGTGATGGTCCCAGCTGCAATCCGAACTGCATCGTGCACCGGTGGAAGGTCAAGGGCATTTCCCGCGCGTGCGTCTTCGCCCTCCGCGACATCAAGGAGGGGGAGGAGCTCTCGTTCGACTACCAGTGGGAGCGCAAGAGAGGCCGGGCCTTCACCAAGTGCCACTGCGGCAGCTCGAACTGCCGGGGCACCATCGAGTCGTCCGAGGAGGGGGACGACGACCTCGCCAACGAGATCGACGGCCACTGGATCGAGCCCCGGAAGGGTGGCCTCGCCGGCCGGGAGATCATGAACCGCGTCATCAAGGTCTGGTTCGAGGAGAGCGACGAGTGGTACGTGGCCGACATCGCGCAGTTCGACCACGAGAACGGGAAGCACCTTGTCATGTACAGGGGGGGCGAGAACGAGGAGTACTGGACCGACCTGACGAAGGAGCGGTGGATGCTACTCGACGAGGAGGGGGAGAGGTTCGCCATCGCGCGGAAGCCGAGGGTGCAGCGGGACGCGCCGCCGGGCGCCGTCGCCGCGCCGGCCGCCGGGGCGGAGGGCTCGTCGGCCGGGACGAGCCCCAGGAGCGACTCGAGGAGCAGCAGTCCCGTCCCCCCCGGGGGGGCGCAGGCCAAGGTCAGGAACTGCATCTACATCCAGACGCCGGTCAAGGACGCCATGCAGACGCGCCACACGTTGTTCAAGTGCTCGAGCCACTGCCGGGTGCACATCGACCTCGTCAACCTGCCGGTCAGGGACGTCAAGACGAAGGACGGCGCGGCGACGGCCGACGACGGCGAGGTGGACGAGGAGTTGACGAGGGCCGTCAGTCAGAGCAAAGGTGAGCGATCGGAAGGTCATTGCATCCCTCCTTTCATTCCGAATTCTGGCTCTTAAAAACCGACGACCTCCCCACGAAAGACGGCATGCTGTGGAAGGTCGTCGTCAGCGGCATGGACGTGCGAAAGGCCGTCGACTGGCTCCAGAAGATGGAGCAGCGGATCACGAACGACCTCTCGGCCGACGCCGCCAGCGCGCCGGGCACACTCCTCAACCACGGCGGCGTGTCCGCCAAGCCGATACAGACCGAGATCATACTGCCGAGGATCGTCGTCGACGAGGTCAAGCGGCGGTTCTTCACCATGAAGGGGTACTGCTACAACGTCGACGTCACGTTCACCCACTCGGACAGCAAGAGCAAGCAGTTCGCCAAGCTAAGTTTGGGGGCGGGCACGATAGGGGAGATGGAGAGGGCGCTGGATTATCTGTACGGGGAGCTGAGTTCAATGTGTTTGGCGGCGAGGTGAGGTTTTTTGTCCTGTGTCGTCCCTCAATTTTCTGAAAATGACTAATATTTGCCCAGAGCGCCAATGACGAATATGGGAGTTTACACCAACTTGGGGTTTCTCGGCGGGGAGCTGTCTCACGAAGACTACCGCCTCCTCTTCTACGACGACGAAACGAAGCTATCTCGCTCGGCTGCCACGTCCTCCAAGCCGAAGAATGAGTGCACCGAGGACCTCGATTCGTCGACTTTTGCGGTGGCATTCCAGCAGCTGAACCGATGCTCCATATGGGTCCAGAGCGAGCAGGACATGGGCCGCGTGCTGAACAACCGCGTCATCAACGAGAGCTCACCCCACAAGCCCCGCAGGATCTACTTCGGCGTCAACCCCAACCGGGTTTCGCAGCTGTGGGGGTTCCTGACCTCCCGCGTCGCCGACCTGAAGCGGGGAGTGAGGTTCCTCCACCTCGACAAGGACCGGATATACCAGCCCAGCCTCCTCGAGCCGATACGGAAGAACGGGAACAAGAGCGGGTGCAACTACTTCTTTGACTTTGTCAGGCAGACGACCGGCGCGTCCGTCAGTATCGATTCGATCACCAACTGCCACCTTCGAATAGACGGCGGCGACATCACGAAGAACAAGCGCCATGCCGACTTCGAGGTCGACGACAAGGTCGAGCTCGCCGAGGAGCTTATCTGGCTCCAAGTTGAGCTCCTGCGCGACCATCACATCCGAAAACAGCGATGGGGATTCGGACGAGACTGGGCGTTGCTGCTCGATGACGATTTCAGCAGCAAACGGCGTGGCGCGTCCGTGTCAAATGACGACGATTCCACGGTGGCCACAGGCACCTCGGGTAAGATTCTCGCCGACAACCTTTCATGACTGCTCGCGAGACTGAACTTGTTTGACTGCGGGATTTTCCAGTGTCGAAGTTGACGAGCACAGCCGAGGCTCTGCGGCTGTCGGACAATCGTGCCGTCGGCACCGCTTGCCTCGAAATGTCCGAAATCGTCAACAGTGCTGGCTTGTCGGAGAAGGTCGCCGCGCATGCATGTATCATCTTCTACCGGTATATCAACCTTAACGACCCCGCGACGATCAATTCCAACTTCAAGCTTCGCGACATACAGCTAGCCACGCTGTTCATTGCGAACAAGGCGCAGAAAGTGACCAAGTGGAAGCGTCTTGACACTGTGCTCGAGCACGCCTACAAAATTTTCTATCCTGGTTCCCTCTTCAATTCAGACAGCGAGGAGGCGAAGAATTGGGAACGGCGCGTCATCAAGGCAGAAATGTCGGTCCTGACGGCTCTCCAGTACGACGTCTTTTGGCCTGGCGTCGACTGGGTGATCAACGCCGTGGCCGGCACGAAGGCTATGGCCGAGCCTCTCGCTGAAAACACGATGAGTCTGGCTCTCAGTGGGCATGTCCTTGCCGCTGGACCGGTGCTATGGCTCAAGTACGGGCCAAAGTATGCATTCGCGGCAGTTGCTGGGTTTTTGCAAATCGATATCGAGCCTCTGTTTCGCGCACTGTCTTTGCAGCCGTTGACGGTGTCACACGCGGCCGAGCTCATATACAACTCGTGCCAGGCCCTGTCGAAGGTTAAACGCAGCGTGTCTCACCAGAGCAAGTGCCACGAACTGTTCAGCGACAGCAAACTGAAGCAAATGAGCTCGAATATACAGCTCGTCCAGAAAGACTGCGCCAACTACATCAGTAAGAACCAGGGACAGACGATAGACGACTCCAAGTTCGTAAGCTCGCCCGCATACAAAGAGGTATCGGAGCGGGCCAAGCTCCGCCGTGTCTTCCGCGGTGTTCAGAGTGAGCCTGTGCAAGAGAAAATACTTCCCGCTCTGAGCAAAATTACCTTTGAGAGCAAGTGCACCATCCGCTTCTCGGATGGGGCGCTTGAGGGTACCAATGATATCGTCCTCGAGGGGAATTGGAAGTCACTAGCGATTGCCGTGGAGCTGCTATGTTACATTGTTCCCGACCTTCCGACGCCCGTACCGTTCGAGCAATCTACTGCGACCAATGCCATGCTCTACTCGGCTTTGTCGGGCGTGAACTCGCCCCGTGAAACGCGACCAGCTAGAGAGGGGCCCATCATCAAGCAGGTCAAAACCGAGCCGGGTTTGATGGACATAGCCGAAATTGACGGAAAGCACGGCTGGTACGGCACATTTGAATCCTCTGACAACTGCGACGCTGGCTGGAAGACTTGTGTTGCGGCCAGTGCACCCCAGGAGCATCTCAATGCGGCGGGGCTGCGATGGTGGGTCCCGAATCAATACGGGCCAAGCATGAGCGGTTCAATCTGCGAAATCTTCTCGAATCCTCGGATATTGGACAGGAGCGAGTCTTCTGGGGGAGGCAACACCACAGCTATTGCGCTGCTTGCGCAGTCGTTTTTCGGAAGCCAGTCATATTTCGAGACGAAATACCCCAGTCTTGCAGCATGTCTGCACTCGTCGAGTGACGACCCCGAGAAGGGGAGAAACATCGCCCTATCTCTTCAGCGCTGGCCCGCAGAGAAGACAGCGGCAAAGGAGAAGGCGACGACGAAAGATGACAAGATGGAAATGGGATATTCCGTCGCGGCGCTGCAGGAAATGCAGTTGCTGCACCAACTCCACTTTCTCATCCCTTCTCCCCAAGGACACCCTAACTTCGTCCTTCCACTTGCAATCGCGTTGGATTCCGACGCGGACAATTCGAAGGGGGAGAAACCGAGCGAGGAAGGCCCAGCCTCTGCAATTGGCAGCAGCTCGAACAGGTCTGCGGAAACAGATATACTTGTGATGTTGGAGCGAAATAAAAGCCAGGTGTCAGGGAAGAAACAGATAACTCACGGTTCACATTTGGTCCTGGAGCCAACCCCCATCAACTTGCAGAAGGTGATGAGTAGATATCAGCGGAAAAGTGGCGGAGGGAAGATACTGCCGCCCAATGTTCTTGCGAGCTGGTGCCATGATATACTGTCAGCGATTTCATTTTGTCATTCGAATCACATCGTGTTGCGAAGCATGCTACCCGATCAAATCTACCTTGATCACAGCGGTACAGCCAAGCTCAGCGGTCTTTCGAAAATAATGGTTCTGCACGGCAAGGATCGCACCAAGGACTTCAACCCACTCAAGTTCGTCCGATCCAAGAAGGGCAAGGGCAAGAGTTCGGATGACGTCGAGCCTTTTGCTGCACCCGAACTACTTCTCGGCGGGACACGTCATACGAAGGAGACTGACATGTGGGCTTTTGGAGCTCTGACCGCCAATCTTCTCCTCGGCAAGCAGCTCTTTCCAGGTAAAGATCGTGTGTCGAAGATGACTCAGGTCTTCAAGATTGTCGGCGTCCCAGACAAAGGAAACTACGAGCATGCAAAGCGGTTCCCCTACTACTCCAGAAACATGCATGTGATTGGAGACGGGGGAAAGAAGAAGAAGTACGTTCGAGGGGTGGAGAAGGCTCTTCGGCACATGGTGAAGTCGTTCGAGAGCGACGCACAGGAAGATTTCGCAGGTTTGACAAATCTCCTGGACGGGCTGCTTCACCTTGACCCCAAAAAACGAATGTCTGCTGATGAGGCGCTGAGACACCCGTACTTCATGAATCACCTGGCTCAGGTCGAACTCAAGGAATATCGTGAGAATTATGTCAAAGACTGGCTTGACTTGAAGGAGAACGTCTTGACGAAAGGGAAATCGCCCGTCTCGACATTAAAGGAGACGCTTGCAAACGGCGAATCGAAATCGAAGAAAAACGGCGAAGGAGAGGAGACGCCAAAAGGTAGAGCGTTCCTATTTGATACATCCACGCTTGATGGAGATGGCGACGAGCTCTACAATCTCGACGACCTTCTTGGTGGCTCCGCGAAGAGGCCTAAGTATGCAGATGACTGAAAACATTCATTGTTTAAGAAAATCATCCATGAATAGAATAATATATAGTGCTATAGGTAATGGTATAAGTACTTGTTTATATACGACTTAAGAGAGACACCAATCATTCTACTTTCGTAGCGCAGCGTAGCTCAGTTCAACAATGAACCGATCAGCTCGCCGCGTTGAAGTCCAAGGGTTCCCTCAATGACTGGAATGAGAAGCAGACTTCCAATACCTGCAAGACCGGCGTTTCCCAGAGGCCTAGTGAAGCTAACAATGTATGACAATTGCATAGTCGAAGACGTTACTGTGACCGCGTCCTTAGGCTCCACTCCCAACAGGCCGGGATTCCTCATTACCATCTCCTTGCTTTCCTCAAGACCAAAAGCGTCGCTGAACCCATCAAGTGACGGCGCCATGTAATCTTTATTAAATGCTAGGGCCTGCGGCAAAATCTTGACCATGGCGAGAGCCTCTTCCTCCCCATACAACGCTGAAACATTGGGATCGCAGTATGAGCTATCGTGGAATGCCCCACGTGAATGATGCTAGATCATACCTGCTATTGTGTTGAACGTTGCTCTAAGTTGGGCGTCCTCTCTTGTGAATATTGACTTTTCCGAAACTTCCCTGTTGGAGTACGACTCTATTCACATTTCAGTCGCGACGAGAACAAATGAGATGCTGAGGGTTGAGTTGCTTTGCTTCAGCACACGCCCAAGTCGAAAACCTACCCGGCATCCCCCAGCTCTGAGAGAGTCAACGATGTTTCAATTAGTTCACTTGAATGTGGCGCATAGTGCTGCTTTTACTTACCTCGAAGAAGAGCCTTGGTTGGATAGGTCGGAGTGACGCAAACAAGGACTTAGAAACTCAACGAGAAAGCAACGCCGACTGAAGTCTGACTTCGACTCATTCTCACTTCTTCTTCTCGCCTCCCCTTGGAGCGAATTTAGCATTGTAGATGCCGACCGCTTCCTCTGATTTGAATGGTGAGTTCAGTCGTTTCGTTCAACGATGTCTCAACTCGAATACTCGACGCACGCACCGGCAAGCGGGCTACTCTTCGCGCCTGCGGCCTTCTTGGCGCCGAAAAAGCGGAGCGCAGTAGATACACGTTCAGACGAGGGAGGGGCAAATGCGGTGGCCTGGGCCAGCGTCACGGCGAATAACACAGATGATCTCATGGTTCAGTAGCCTTGAATGATTGTGTAGCCGTGCCGAGTGTCGTCCGTCCGTCGTTGTCGTCGTCGGCTGTTGCACCTAGATTTTGGCTGCCGTGTTGTTTGCTCTTGCTGACGCAAGACTCTTCGGTACTTCGACTATTAATCGGTGCGATGCAGACTCAAGTGACAGGCTAAGGTAATTCGGTATCTAAAGATACCTCAGGACCTCCTCTCGATCTCAGGAGTCAGGAGGACACCATATGGTCACAACCCAACGACACCGTCTCAGTACGGCGGAGAGCAGGCGAATGACATACCGAAGATGGTGGTCGATGGAGACTTGCCTAATGCCGAAGTAAACGATGCCGGAAAAGCGTCTGAATCCAAGAAACGCAAGGTTGACGAGGGCAATCGGGACACCCACCCTCACGGACAAGCGACGACTGCCGCCGGGGCACCCAACAACAACAAACGCAGAAAGAAGAATAACAAGAAAAAGTCCAAGCCCGCCAACAAGCATGCCAAGAACAGGCACGCCAAGAATAATCAGAGGAACTGGATCGAGAGTTGTGGCGAGAGTGTAAATCGCGTCCCCGCGAATTGCACGGCTCCTTTGACATGTCTTATCACTCGAGTAGAGATTGACGAAGAGCCGCTTCTCCCCAAGAAAAGAAAGGGCAATGGACACCTAGCTCCCTATACGAAGGGAGGAACCGTCGTAAACGAAGATGATGGGCCCAAGTCGGAAAAGAATCCTAATTCTACGGAGCCTACGAGGATCGCGAAGCCATCAGACTCGTTTCTGGCTCAGTATATGAAGAAACCCACCTGGCAACTTCCATCATCGATTGTAAAGGGCAACGAAGACAAGAAACTTTTCATACCGGTGAAGAGGCACGAATCTTCCAAAGGGTCTACGAAATGGGCGCAAGAGCGCAAGAAGAAGGGCGGCGGCAAAGATCAGTACAATTTGGCTCATTTGCCAAACGGTGACAATGGCGACGGAATCACCAACCCCCACCCCTCGAGCGTCGTTCCAGACAAGTTCTGGGCCCAGCGAAAACGGCTGTTCAGTCGGTACGACGAGGGGATAATGATCGGGGATTGCGAGATGTGGTACAGTGTCACGCCCGAGGCGATTGCCAATCACATCGCTGGACGGATCACCGACGGTATTATCTCTCATAGAAAGAAGTGCAATCAACCCGCTGGTGCTGCCGAAGCCAAGTCAGCCAATGATGCGACTCACAGTAAGAACACGGATCAAGATGAAAAGGTTGAGCCTGATGAATCCTGTAGGAAGATCGTTGTCCTCGACGTGTTCTGTGGCGTTGGCGGCAACTCGATCGCCCTTTCTCGACTGAATCAAAAGCAGGAATGGAACTGCGAAGTTCAAGTGGTTGCCGTGGATAACTGTCTATCTCGGCTAGAAATGGCCGCGAACAACGCGGCGATCTATGAGATTGAGCCAAACAACATTCGTTTTATCCACGCCGACGCCGTTGAAGTGTTGCATCAGTTTGAAAATGGAAAGCGCAAGCCAAGTGACACAATCCCGACGGACGACCAACTGCTGAATGTGTCGGGCTACCAAATAGGCGGTCTTGGATCACTTCCGGACGGCGTAGATGCCATCTTTTTGTCCCCACCCTGGGGCGGTATGAGCTACGACATGACAAAGGCGGGTTATAATCCTGCAGTTTCCATATCTATTGAGCATAAAGCTGACGACAATTCACAGATCATTACGAATGGAGGGGAGATACTTGCTTTGGCGGCCAAAGCTGTGCTTGAGAAGAATGGGACGAGTGGCTCAATATCTTACTTTCTTCCTCGTAATACGGATGGCGTTTCACTTGGCCAGTGCGCTGTTGCCTCGGGTCTCGAGGGCTGCTTTGAGATGGAACAGAACGTTGTCAACGGCAAGGTAAAGACCGTGACCGCGTACTTCGGCCCGGGAATCGGGAGAGAAACAACATCGGCAATTAGATGAGGCTGGTTAGACGATCAGTAAGCCAACGCCACATTCTGAACTTGAGCTCTCCAATCCGTCATTATGCTAAAGTTGTTACTGAATATACAATTTGATGGCAAAGATGTCTCTGCTTCTATCGACTAGCTACCTTCTTGACTTAGGCGCCGTGACCCAAACACTGGCGCAAGTCGATTCCCGGCAGTTCCCTTTTTATTGAGCAAGACGTCCCATCCCCTTAAAGCCAAACAATTCGTCATTCGCCGGTGCCTAGATGTTCTCCTTGTCCAAATCGTCGAAGTAAGGGTGGTTCAGGGAATCCTTGGCAGTGATCCTGTCCTTGGGACTGTACGCCAGGAACTTCTCGAGCAAATCCAGTCCGACCTCGTCGGTGTTGTCGAGGAAGGTCTGGCAGAATTTGCTCTTGTACCAAATCGGGAATGACGTGTTCCAGTCCGGCAGGGCCGTGACGCCAGACCAAACTTCCTCGTTGGGCGTCCCCAGCTGACGGAATATCTTGTATATCTCGTCAATTTCGGAGTCGCCGGGGAAGAGGGGACGCTTCGTCACCATCTCGACGAAGATGGTCCCGATGGCCCAGACGTCCATGGGCGGCGCGTACGTTTGCGACCCGAGGAGGATCTCCGGCGGACGGTACCAAAGTGTAACGACCTGTCATTGATGCGGTGAGAAACGCGGCGAAGTTCCCTGCCGGTGAGTATCGAATCCATCTCACCTCATGAGTTAGGGGGCGAATCGGAGGGCAGAACGCCCTCGCCAGACCGAAGTCAGCCAGCTTCAATGTGCCATCCCGACTGACTAGCAGATTTTGCGGCTTCAGATCCCGATGCATGACCCCCCTGGAGTGGCAGAACGCAAGTCCTCTGCACATTTGGTACAGGTAGCTCTTAACGAGCATCGGGTCGAGCAGTCCCGAGTAGCTCTCGAGCGCCTTCTTCAGGTCCCTATCGAGGAACTCGAACACCAGATACAACTTCCCGTCCTGCTGGACGCAGTCCTTCAAGTCGACGATGTTTTCGTGCGTCAATTCCCGCAGCAATGATATCTCGCGCAGGGCCGTGGACGGTATACCCTCATCCTCGACCTCGAGGCGGATCCGCTTCAGGGCCACGATTTCGTCCGTCTGCTTGTCCCGGGCCTTGTATACCACGCCGTAGGTGCCCTCTCCTAGGTTCGACCCTGGCTTTTCAATTTTCTGATAGCTGTTCCATTATATTATATCACACGGCATATCGTGTGTGGGTTTAGCATTGGTCCACAGCACATCCAGTATTGTCGATAAGGAAAGGGTGAGTTGGCCGAGGTTCTCCCAACGTGTACAGCACAAGTGTTTTGATTCTGGCGCGAAGCAACGGTCTATGCCCCTGTTGGTAATCGTGTTCGACCCGGCCCGTGTGCGTTGATCGAAGGCGGAACACCATACCGACCTCGCTGTTTCGGGGATAGGGTGTACCACCCGAAACAAGGCCAATCAATTGAACCCGCCCGCGGGCGAGGGACGGAGACTTACCGATCCATAGTCACGCCTCTGATGGTCTCCCTCGTGCCAATGGGTCTCTCTCTGTGTGCAAAGGGTCAACTCTATCGAAACTCCCACCAACTTTTCTCAATCTTGTCTTCTAAATATTGGCGAGGAGCATGAGCCCCAAATTAAGCCAAAACCAAACATACGCAGTAGCTTGTGCTTTTACCCAGTTTTACCCGGTAAAGCCGTTGGTTTGGAACGAATTGCCACTTGCGAGTCACTTGTTTCCGCGCTACTAACCGGTAGAGGGCAGGGGCCACTACATTCTGGAATTGCGGGCTGCCTGCAGCACGTTTCCCTTGAACTTGTGGGGATCTTGTTCGTTGAAAGCCGGCCGCAGAAGAATCGAGAAGAATCCCACGCTCCACCCCGACAATTAATTGTTACTCGCCCTTATTATTGGCACCATGAGCAGACGGTCGCGAATGAGCATAGGGCCCGGATCCCTGCCGGCCCTGGGCGACGCCAGCTCGCGCGCCAACAGGTCCCCCTTCGGGAGCAGCGGGGCCAGCGACGACTCGTGCTCGGTGGGCGGCGGGTCG
>JAAMXK010001479.1:0-16131 GCA_019693575.1 Thalassiosira oceanica | reverse complement strand
GCCCTCGGCGCCGGCACCGTCGTACCCGTCGAGGGCGCTGTCGCCCATCGCCGCCTCGCCTGCCGATGGGAACGGCGACCGCGGGGGCGCCGAGGAGCACACCGCGGAGTTGACCGCCAACATTAATTACGGCAGGCCGCCCGCCTCGGCCCCGTCCTCCGAGGAGGCCGGTTTGTCGGCGCTGGAGAGGTACCGCCTTCGCAAGAAAAGGCAGGCGGAGCAGCAGGCGGCGGCGGCAGCAGGTGGCGCGGAGCCCGGCGGCGGCAACGGCCACCACGCCACGGCGACCCCCACCAAGGGCCGGCGCCACCTCACCGTGAAGCCGCCCTCGCACTCCTCGTCCAGCCACGGCGGGGACTTGGAGGAGGAGCACACTATCGCCCACGGCTCCTACAACCTGGGCACACCCAGCCGCCGCGGCAAGACCTCCCGGGCGTCCCTCGGCGGGCTGGGCGGCGGGGCGCAGCGCCGCGTCCGGAGGCGGACGAGCCTCGCCCCCTCCGAGATGCAGCCGCAGCCCCCCCTCGAGCAGCAGCGCAAGCCGGGCAAGCCGCTGCTGCCGCCGTCCTACCCGCCGCCGCACGAGCGGTCGAACGAGAGGTCAGCCGCGTCGGCCGAGGCGGCGGACGAGCCGGTCCCCGCGGCCGCGCAGGGCAACGTCGGCGGCTCGGCCGAGCGGGACGCGGCCGGCGTCGTCCAGCAGCAGCAGCACGCCGCCGCCGCCGCGACCGCGTTCTCCCAGGAGAGCGTCGAGTCCATCGACAGCGCCGCGATGCAGTCGAGAATGCTCCAGATGCAGAACCGGATCAACAAGCTCGAGTCCGAGAAGACCGAGCTCATTATGAGCAAGGCCCCTCTCGAGGCGAGGATGAGGCAGCGCGAGGACGCCTGGGTCAAGGAGCGCGAGCGCCTCCTCGGCGACATCGACGCGCGCCAGGCCGCCAGCAAGGGGGCAGACGAGCGGTACCGCGAGCTCGAGATGAGGAACGAGGCCCTCGAGGAGGAGAACTCCCGCCTCAGGCTCGAGGCGAGGGCGTCGGCGAGCGCCACCGCCGGCGACGGCGCGTCGGGGGGCGCCGCCGGCGGGGCCAAGGACTCGTGGACCGAGCGCCTCCAGGCGAACAGCGAGATCAAGGACCTGCGAAAGGAGCTGCGCAACAAGGACGACGAGATCAAGTCCCTCCGGATCGAGAAGGTTTCGCTCGAGACCGAGGTGTTCGGGTGCAAGCAGGAGATCGAGTCGCTCGAGCGCAACTACGACGAGCTTGAGAGGGACTACTCCGAGCTCGAGACGTCCAAGGCCCAGAACAGCGAGGCCGAGATACAGCTCCAGGCCCTGACCACGGAGCACACGGCCATGACCGCCCAGCTCAATGCGACGTGCGCCGACCTCGAGGAGATCAAGACAAGGGCCAAGGCCGACCTGCAGGCTAAAGAGGACAGCTGGAGGGGACGGGAGAGCGAGCTCCTCTTCGAGATGAGCGTCCTGAAGAGCCGCGCGGGCAAGATCGTCCAGGACGATGCCGTGGACGGGACCGGCGGGGACGACGACGAGGACGACCCGGCCATACTGAAGGCGAGGATCGAGGAGAGGGACCGCCGCATCTCCGAGCTCGAGGAGCAGCTGCAGAGCGGCGAGCAGCTGCGCCGGGCGCTGCACAACCGCATCCAGGAGCTGCGGGGCAACATACGCGTCTACGTGAGGACGAGGCCGTTCCTCCCCAGCGACGGGTCGTCGACGCAGTCGTCCATAGACATCCTGCCGGACGGCGAGAGTCTGCAGATTCAGGGCAAGCACGTCGGCGAGACGCACTCATTCAAGTTTGATAAGGTGTTCGCTCCGTCGACTGGGCAGGATCTGGTCTTTGACGAAGTTTCCGAGTTCGTCCAGAGCGCGCTGGACGGGTACCACGTTTGCCTCTTCTCGTATGGGCAGACTGGAAGCGGCAAAGTGAGTTTGCGAATTCGTGCACGATTATCGTTCCTGTACCTACTTACTTATCCATTCGCTCGCTCGCACCCGCCCTCGCCGCCTAGACTCACACGATGCAAGGAAGTGGCAACGCTGCCATGCGCGGCATCATTCCCCGTGCCGTCGAGCAGGTATTGTCCCAGGCCGCGCTCATGCAGTCCCAGCGATGGACATTCACCATCAAGGCCAGCTTCCTTGAGATTTACAACGAGGACCTTCGTGACCTTCTCGTCAACGTGAACGCCGACGGCTCGACCAAGGCACGGGATAGCAGGTCCGCAGCCAAGCTGTCAATCAAGCGCACCGCCGAGGGCAAAAGCTACGTCGACGGCATCAACATGGTCGACATCGACGTGGGGGACAGGTCGACGGGACTCTCCCAGCTCGAGTCCGTCATGGCCGCCGCCGCGCGATCCCGGTCCGTCGCCACAACGAAAATGAACGCGCAGAGCTCCCGGAGTCACTCCGTCTTCATGCTCCACCTCTGCGGGAGGAACGACGAGAGCGGGACCGTGGTGCAGGGTGCGCTGAACCTGTGCGACCTCGCGGGCTCAGAGCGACTCGATCGCAGCGGCGCCTCGTCAGACGCGAAGCGACTCAAGGAGACCCAGGCAATCAATAAGAGCCTGAGCGCGCTGGGAGATGTCTTCACGTCGCTCGCCAACGGCTCGAAGCACGTGCCCTTCCGCAACTCGAAGCTGACTTACCTCCTCCAAGATTGTCTCAGTGGGGATGGTAAAGCATTGATGTTTGTGAACTTGAGCCCGACCTTGCAGAGCAGCCCCGAGAGTTTGTGCTCTTTGAGGTTTGCACAGAGAGTCAATCAAGTCGAGCTTGGGGCAGCGAAGAAAAGAGTTACATATTCCTCCAGGTAGTAGGCCCATCGTCTATCGCTGCCTAATAGATGTTAATAAATTAATCAAAGCGTATCATGAGAGTGCACCACTCCCTCGTTGCTTAGGCGAACACTGCACTGCGCGAGAGAAACCCACATTACATAACATATCAGGCTGCCAGAGCATTAGATTTCAATTTTTGCTATCAATCTTTTCTTCAACTCTTCAGCAGTGTAGTCTGATACAATAAGTAGGGCAGAGTTGAGCAGGTGCAAAGCCTCTGTAAGTAAGCCCTCTTTCAATGAAGCCTCCGTCAATCGAGCAGCTTCAATTTCCAATGCATGTCCATCTTGGACAACCTGTACACCAAACTGAAGACACTTGCGATGTAGACGGGCCTTTGATACAAGTTGATCGTGCTGAGTTTGCTCGAAACAGTAGATGGCCTTATCGAGGTGTGACAAACGTTGGGCCATGTCTAAGTTACTCGATTCTGCGAGTTCAATGTTGTCAAGTCCTTGGCCAACAAATTCATCTGACGTGAGGGACAATGCATCCATATGGTTTACATCACTCATGGTGGCAAATGCATTCTGCAAACCGACTGGTGGTTTTGTAAGCCATCGAACAGCTGCATCTCCTGAAATCGAAGGTGAGGTCTCAACAAACAAGAGACGCTCTATGGACCTCGTGATTGCAGTGTACATCATCTTTAAGTGGCCCCCGACCTCGGGATGTTTTGTCTCAAAGTCTGCTCCCTCTCTTCCAAGTAGCAAGTTACGCCATGGTTTTTGTGAACACTCCCCTAGTCCAGAGAAAAAGTTGATGACGATAACAGACTTGAACTCAAGGCCCTTCGCCTGGACGGAAGAAAGTTGGTGACATGTTGACAAATCGCATTGCATATGCAATGATCTGTGCAAACACACCTCTTTAATTCCATAAACGAGCTCATAATTCAGAATCCTTTTCACTGAACCGCACGAAGTGTCATGACAAAGAATGACTGTGCCGTTGAGATTTTCCCTCAAAAGGTTTTTCAACAGCTTAAAATCAGTTCGGCAGACCCCAGGCCGAGGACCACGGAACAGTCCATTGTCCTTCGGTAGCATCTTTGCACTGCCCGGAAAGTACTCAAATAGTAAGTCGAGGAAGCCCCCTGCACAGTTCTGCAGTGACCATGATTCTCAAGTCAGGAGTGGCGCTTCTGCATGGTACGACATGTTCATGAATGTATGGCCTACCAGTATGCCAGAATGAGAGCGGAAATTGGAATTTACTGTCAGCGGCTTTTGAGGTACCAATCCACGTCGTTCTCCGGCTACGAAGTGGCCGACACTTCGAACCTCTTCGAATCTAAACTCAGTTCCGTCTACCACCGATTGAGCTTGATAACAAGGTGGTGCACGGCAGAAAAACAGTCAGCATGGGAAAATCACATACGCGAGAGCAAAAAACTCACCAGGGTCTCCTGCAAGAAACAGATTCTCGGGACCAGCCAACATGAAAAATACAAGAATCTCGATTTGCGTAAAGTCCTACATACGTGTGAAACCATGAGTGCTTGGTAGATTGATCTAGATCTTCACCGCGCTTCACTCACCTGTACCTCGTCGACGTATATTTTTGTTTGTATCCTTTGGTTCAACGACCCCAATAAGTCAAGTAAAATATTCACTCTGTCCGAATCATCAAATAGTTTCGCGCTTTCTTTCCACCGCTGGTAGCGCAAGAAAATGTCGTAAACTTCATTGCGATGACCACTAGGAATGCGGCATCTATTTCTGCCAAGTCTCCCACCGACAAAGTGCTCTCGGGGCAATATTCTGCCAGGACTTTGAAAAGCCTCGATAGAACCGATGAGAAAACTTCTAATTGCAGTCCACACCAGCAGGGGGTCAAGATCGTAGTTGCCCAAGTGATAGAACTGGCTCTTGAACCTCTCAAAAGTGACTAGACTTGAAACATAGATGTTCGCCTTTGCACTGAGTTGTGGATACCAGTCATGAATCTGAGAAATTAATTCTGAGAACGTGAGAAAGTGGGTCTGAGTGGTAACATGGTGGCCAACCACCCCCTCCACGTATCGGCAGAGTTTTTTTGAGCGCGAAACAAAGATTTGCGAAAAAGACATGTGTCCAGCAAACATTTGGCGATCGAATTCAATACGGTTGCAAATGCAGACAGTCTTCCCAGTCCCACTGCGCCCAAGCAATAGAACAGTGCCTTTGGCCTCAACAACCCCACGCTCTTCCTCGGTGAGATGAAGCTTCGGAATCCAATCAGGTGATGCAATGTCCTCGATATGTTGGCTGTAGATATCATATACCTTGAGGGGGGTGTTGCCAAAGCAGTCTAATTGAACACGGGCTCGATGTTTACTTGAATCTCCATGAGATGTCTTGACGACTTCTTGCTGCTGATAGGATCTCCTCATTGCTGAGTCAATCAATCGCATGCACCTGGAAACCCTTTGGTGCGGGCAGACAAACCAAATCGTTATTCTTTCCCCTTGCTCGGTCCAAAGTAAGCGGAACCCACTCTTCTGCAAACAAAGGGTGCTGTTGAGCAATTCACGGAGCTCATTTTTTTCGCCGGGGGCTCACCTGTTCAAGATATGTTTCCCATATTGTGGACTTGGACCCGCTTAGTCGCTTTTTGAGAATACGGCTTCTCTCTCCTCCAGCCAATTGTTTCATTCGCCGAATGAAAAATGACTTGTACTTTGAATCGGCACGTTTCAGAAATTTCACTGCGTGGGAGCTGATGTGAAAATGACTCCAGCAGGATGAACTGTCTATTTCCGCCTCTTCTTCATCCACATCTTCATCCCTGAACAGCCCATCGCCGTTTGATTGAGTGACACACATTCGGTCCTCTGGCTCTTTGGCTAGCCTTGCAGTTTCCATGGCTTGTGTTAAGAGTTGATCGCCATCATAGTCATAAACATGGTCTTCCTCAAGACAATTGACTCCAAGTTCTTCACGGACCGACGCCCACGATTTTCCTCTGGATACCTTGGATAGCGCCGAAATCGAGTCGTCCCAAATTGCACTGAATCGCTTTGCCTGGTCCAAATGAAGAAGCATTGGACCGCGGTGAATTTTGCGGCATGTTAGACCTCGGTAGATTGCTTGAATCTTGACTGCTGAGGCCACTCGGCGTGCAAGTCTACGCTTATTAGCAGTTCGGAGAAGATTCATTCGAACAAAACTTTTGATTTTGCACCCACTCTGCCACGAAACGATCCAGTCCACAGCTGCAAGAGCTTGGGCGTCCCTCGCAACTTGAAGAACACTTCTACCCTTCCCGTCAACAAAATTCAAGTCCATTTTCTTTTCCAGGACCAAGTACACCAAGACATCTACCCTATTGTAAGCGGCAGCAATGTGAACTGCAAGTGTGAGCCCTCGATCGCGTTTTGATAGATCCAAACCACCGTTCGCCACCTCATTCCTTATTTCCCTCAGAGAGCCGTATTTGATCAACTTGAACTGCTCCCAGCTCTTCTGCTGTTTAACCTTGAGTTCTTTTATGCCGTCAACGAACTTCTCCCGGCCAGGCGTGGGAAAATCAAAACCAGGTTTTAAACCTGTGGGCAATTGTTGGATGTCAATCCCATAACTGGCTATTTCGTCTATGCCATGCAGCAACCTGGAATCTAAACTTTCATCTTTGGATCCCTCCTTATCAATGAATATGTAGATTCCCGTTAAGAACGTGGCAACAATCTTCAATGAGGCCCTGACTTCCTCGAATCGTCTCACGATCTCGCTGGTTGTAAGGTTTTTGAGTGTGGCACTCAAGAGATGCAATATCATCAGCATGTGCTGGGCCTTCGCTAGAGCCAGTGATGACGATTGAATACACCTCAGGATGATCTTTGGCGAGTACGATAGATCGTGGAGGAGTAATCTCACTAGCCTCTGCGAGTCTGAGAACGAAGGAGTGCCGTTGATGTGACCATAGACAATGCAACAAATCAAGGATCGCCCGTGTGTATCAGACAACTTTTCAAAATCAAGTCCACGATAGTCATCCGGAATTTCAAGTCTGTCATCATCAAAATGATCTACTGGTCGAGATGATATCGATATCAAGTTAAAAAGCTCCTGATATCGGCCCTGATTATAGGTAGCAGTTGATTAAATTAAATAAGGAGCGGAATATACAGATGCTACAGATGCTTCCAGAAAACTTACCCCTTCCGCTGCGCCAAGTATTGCTGATTCAAATCTATCAGGCAAGCTGGACTTGAAAAGACAATCTCTCTTGGGATCTAGACAGATTTCAAGCTTGCTTGACAAGTCAAGGTGAGATGCGTCCCTCGTGAACTGACATTCCAGCGCTGCTGTCCACCCGGCGAGGTTTATGAGGCAGGATTCAACCAATGGCGAATCGCTTTCTAGAAGAAGCGCTGTACTGACCCTCGAGAAGTCAAAGTTTCCTTTGTTGCGGTAATATATCGTTTCTTTCAATGGACTCTCGCCTTTCGTAATGTTGACATATGAATCCACTGACAGCAATGACCTATTTGGATCTCTATGATTGTCCAAAAACGAATCAATTGAGACACCATAGCAAGGAGTTGACATTTTCACTCACTGGAGGCTGCGAAAACGCCAACCATCATAATCTTCATCGCAAAACTCCTCAACGACAATAATGTCAATGGCGGCCCGTTGCGCCCGAAGAATATCCTCAAATAATTGCCTCGAACCACCCTTGCGAATAACGGCTATCATTTCCGATTGAGCGAGGCGGACCAATTCGTTCAAAACAATACCCCGCATGATCCTTTTGCGGGTCTTGAGAAGCGCGTGAAGGTCGTCTTTGAACATCTCATTAGGAACTCCAACACCAGGGATCTCAAAGAGAAGGTACAGGTATTGATTATCCAACCACGGGTCTTTAACAGAAATATCCTGAAAGCTGGGGTGGCGAAGGTATGGATCCACCAGGTCCTCCAGTCCAAATAATACGGCGTTGGAGATTAAATCATGGACTGATAGTTTCCCGCACTCCTCATTTGGTGCTAGAAATGAACCGTAATCTTGCCGAAAGAATACAAATTGGGCTATCCATAGCTTGAAGTTCTCTCCTAAGTAGACGCAGCACTCCTTAAGCGTCTCGATGTATGTTTTGTCATAACCACGGGGTCCAGGACTAGTAAGTGAATAGGCCTCACAACATCCCCAGGTGCCCATGTCCAGGCATTTGCTTTGCCGGATGAAGCCTTTCGTTTCGGTTTCGTTTCCGCTAGCAGCAATCTTAAGCAGTTTGCTGAGGTCGCGAGCCAATGCAATAGACCCCTCCCTTCCTTTGCTCCACATTTCAACATGTTTCAACCGAGAATTCGTGCCATGCCACGTAACTGTTTTGCCAATCTTGTCTCCGATTGGTGAACCACGTGTGAGCAGGATATCTGCAAGGTTGGTGTGCCCTTTGCTGACGGCAATGTGGACCGCTCGCATGTTGTTGTAGCGTCCCGAGCACACCTCTGTCATGAGGGATGGTTTGGAAAAGGTGAGATAAGCAGCAACCTCGATGCGACCAAAATGAGCAGCCATGTGTAGTAGGTTGACTCCATCATAGGTGGGAAGCGATTCGCCCCTGCCGGCCTTCTCTCCAAGAAGGTATACCAGTGTCTGCAGATCGTCATATTCAACGCAGCAGAGGATCAAAAACTCAAGAAGCGTCATCGCTGATAGATTTCGCTCTTGACTCAGAAAATAGAGACCAGCTTGTTTTGCATCTTTTACCTCCGTAGCAGACGAATCTAGGCTCACTAACTTCTCATCGATCATAAACTGAAGGAAAGGAAGTCTTCGCTGCTTCACTATCTCAACCACACTTAGCCTTTGTTTTGTGTACGATGGAACCTCGCGGAGAAGGAACGACAGGATCTGCAGTCTTCCGCTGCAAGCTGTGGTATTACTTTGCCCAAGAAGGTCCAGCTTGTAGTCAACGATCTCGTTTTGTTGCCGAAGGAACTCGTTTTGTTCTGCATTCGGATCTCTCAGCGAAGCGAGGCAGGAAGTAATGCAAGTGAATACGTCTACTTCAACGACACCGCCCGGGCCACTGCTGAGACCCTCGGCTGCTTCTTTGAGCTCGTAGCGCGTGCAAATGTGCCGAGCATACCCTTGGAGCACCGAAGAAACATAATCCCCTGCATAGAATGGTCTGCTGTCGCCAATAACAAGCGCCCTTACGATATCTACATCGACCGAAGACGAAGCATTGCGAATTTCCTTGCTGACGAGCTCAGGCTGTATGAACTCGTCTCTATTCTCCCGAGAAGATGCTACGAAGGTTCCGCCGAAGATCCCTCTATCTACCTCATAGAAAAGTTGGAAAAGCCTCGGGAAGCCTCTTCTCACCAGCTTACTAGACAGACTGTAGGAATCGACATAATCCCGCGATCCTGCATAATCGTGATAAAATCGCGCCAGCAGACTTGCATTGTGCCTGGCGTCAACTCCAGTGAACGCAGCCAAGCCAGGAATTTCCAAAGCCAGTTCGTCTTCTGAGACACTTACACCGACCAACCGATCAAAGCACGCATGGAGCTTGTGCAGCGAGCGAAATCGCGCAAACGCGTCAATGATATATCTTGGAGTCGCGTCACTGACCACATCTTTCGCCTGTTCAACCAGAGAGGCAAGTTCTGCATCGTCCATGTACTTGAGCTGCCAAGCCAATCCAACTCGCGGCGAAAGGCAAATATCAAGGCTTCTCATGTCCCGCCTTTCAATCAGTATGTGCAGGAACGATTTGCCTTCCTCATTGAGTTGATTGGCTATGGGTTTTGCAGTAAACGAACCCGAAAATAATGTAGACAGAGTACGCCCTTCGCGCTCTCTATCACAATTGCTCCGTCCTGCTATTTCAAAGAATTTTGTGGAATTGTCACACATTGCAATTCGATGCAAGATAGTGTTTTTTCCAGGGTAAATGATAGTTTCCAGGGCGACACCACAGTCATGGTGCAGCCAAAGGAGGGCATTGTAACTTGCGTGCTCAACTGCTTGACTCGTAATCATGTCTTGGAACGAGCTAATATCAAGGGCTGACGCAAGAGTTTGAAGGTGTTTGCTGCTACAACCCTGTCTGGTGGCCTCAAGGAGACGTTCCCTCGAGTTGGAACCAACGCGGCAGATGTGTTCGTCGTCGTCTTCTGACAAATACCCTTTGTGCTTCCTTGCTCCGCCTCTTCTGCGAGTATTAAGTTCGAGGAACTCTATCTCGTACTGCACCAGTCGAATGCCTTTCCCGATGAGTAAATGGTTGCTCGTAAGGTGTCGTGTTATTGTGATGACTCCTTGTATCCAGGACTGACTCTTTAACGCCGTGTCCACCACAGCACTGGCTTCCCCTGTCAAGGTGTGGGTCTTCGAAGGATTTATTGAGACCGATTCGCCCACACTGAAACGGCACGGTCCTACTGGATATTCCCGGATGCATTCATCTGTATCACAAAGGACTGAAAGACACGAGTCTACATCGAAGGCTGATGTAGTATCTGCTTCGTCCACCAGGCACTTGTACTTCGGTATCAAGTCACCTTCTGTCTCGTCAATTGCGAAAGAGTGCATAACCGTCGATAGTTTCCATCCCGTCGTACTGGAATTGCACAAAACTTTATCGCCTGGCTTAAATCTAGTTGTGAACATGTCGACATCGGGGATTGTCCGATCCGCTGTGATGGTTCGGCCGGTGCCGTCATCAAGCAGTGGCAGGGGCAGGATTTCGATATCTGTTCGGGAATTGTAGCTCTTTACAATCCCCCGGCGATGAAGGTGACTCTTCAGCTTCCCGCCATCCTCGTAAGCCTTGTTCTCCAAGAAAAACCACACTCTGTCGCCCACGAACGTGGGTCGCAAGTAGGTGTACCCATCGTTGATGTCCTTGGGTTGCTGCTTTGACGACTTGCACTTCCCCTTTTTGCCACCGCTCTTCGATTTTCCTTTCGATTTCTTCCCCATGATAGCACCAGATCGTCCGCGACTGCCGTTCCGCGACTGTCAACAAGTGAAGTCCTCCGCTCCTCCTCCTCTACTCTCGACTCTCCTCGCCTCGGCCGACTCTCGACCAGGAAAAAAGCAAAGTCAATCTATTTTAGTAACATACGCCGTTATTGAATGCTTCTTGGATCTCACCGGACGAGAGGATGATGATGGCCAGAGGGCAGGCTCACTCCCCCACCTGCCTTTCATTGTTAGCTTGAAGGAGTCCTGTCCTCCTCAATATGCACACCTGTGGCTGGTAAGGTAAGATGTCATCGCAGGGTGTTTTTGGCTTTGAGGTGGCCGGAATTAGAGCCCAAATCAACAACCTGGATTTGCACCAACCCCAAACCCCAAGGCTGACTGACATGATGCATGGCCAGAGGGCGGCTCACTCCCACCTACCTTTCATTGTTATGCTATGAAGGAGTCCTGCCCTCCTCAAGCTGGTAAGACTGTCATCGCGGGGTGTGTTGCCATGTGAATTGGCCGGAATTAGAGTCCAAATACACAACCTGGATGCTGGATGTGATTGATGTGATTGATGCACCAACCCCAACCAAAGCCCCAAAGCTGACATGATGCAATGATGCATGGCAGGAGGGAGGCTCGCTCCCACCTGCCTTTCATTGTTATGCCATGAAGATGTTCTGTCCTCCTCAATATATGCACACATGTGGCTGGTAAGACTGTCATCGCGGGGTGTGTTGCCATGTGAATTGGCTGAAATTATTAGAGCCCAAATACACAACCTGGATGCCTCGGCCTCCTTTTGGCTGAACTTACATTACTTGCTTGCCCCCTTGATTGCCCATAGATGATGCTGGGGAGGATGCTACTGGTTCATAATTAATTGAAGGAGGGGGGATCACTGGGTGGTGTTGCGTTGAGATGTTGCTTAGTTACCTACTGCAAACCATCGTCGCCATTTTGAATGGCGGCAGCTCCAACCCCCTGAACAATGAAACGGACCCCCCATATGGTAGCCCCCCATCTTTTCCGACCCTGACAATAACTCTATATCCTCTGCGAGATAGTACTGATGTAGATCCATTAAAGAAAGAGAAAAAAACTGGCCCAATACACTTCCTCTCCTCTGTGCCAAAACATCCCTGACCTGAGAATGCATATCTGTGGCTCTCGACCCTCATCCCCAAGCCTGCTCCTTGTAAGGAGGTGTGACCCAGATCCCAGATAACTGGCGAGTGGAGAGAAGGATTTTGAATGTACGCCGTTGTTGAATGCTTCTTGGGTAATGGGCTATCGCCAGACGAGAGATGATGAGATGACCCTCGGCCCTTATTGCTTGAGTCACTTGCTGCCCCCTTGCTTCCCCGTAGATAGATGATGCTGGGGAGGATGCTACTGGTTCAGGATAAGTAAGTCGGGATCGATCAACAACGATTCGCATCGGGTTATTTATTCCATATTGAAGGAGGGGGGATTACTACTGGCTACTGGGTGACTTGTTTCTTGGATCAAGGGAATTGTATTACGTATTACTATATGGGTAATGGGGCGACACGACGCACGAAGGCCGGTGTTCCAACTCCCTGAGCAAGGACGCAATTGCGCGAAAGGATGACCCGTTTAACTAGTAAAATGACGTGTTGTCCAGAAGAAGGGTCATCCTTTTACATCATTACGTCCGTTTCGCCTTCTTGGTCCCCCAAGCGATGGGTTGTCACGCCAGGTCACGCAAAATCGCCCGCAACTCAAAAGTTCATACGAAAAACAAGAAAAATCGAATAAAATCATGGCGCCCCATAGGGCGACGCAAATTGCTCCTCAACCACGAATCTCAGTCAAATAAATCCGAACTCGAACGGGAAGCCAACCAACAGATGTGTCACCGAGGTGCCGCCGAGAAGCCCAGCACAGATATTGGGCCAGAAGGAGGTGTAGATGGTCCCCGATGGACACGCAGCGCTACAGGGACTTAGTTCGATACCATATCTAACTTCTTCAGAAGCCGCCGGCTTCTATAGAAATGACGTTATCAACGGCTCCGGGACCTTGGCAGGCCGGGCTCGTGCGATGATGAGCGAATTTGCCGTTGCACCGGCTCGTTTGATAGATAACGTCGGCCGTAGAGCCATCTGAATAGCCCTACGGCCGCAGCACTTCAAAGGGGATTTGCGCCTTTGTGCCGATTGAGCCAATGGGGTGTTTAGTAGCAATTCAATACCGTGGGGAGAACGAGCCCAAGGGGGAAAGTAAGGATTGGGTCCTGCCTCCTGAAAGAGCGCTGCTCGTCCTCATGCAGTCATGCAGGACCTTTTCTCCGCATCCCCCTTGGGCGACGTCTTCATGCCGTTAGACTTCAGCCAATTTAATTTAGGCCCTTTCCTCTATCTTCTAGCGCTTCTAATTCTGTTAACTATCGTACTCAGCTTCGATGGCGTGGACGAGGTTCTACGGTGCGTGCATTAGGTGGCCCGACAACCCAACAAGCAGCCGCCCCCAAGAAGTTCAAACTGCTGGCCTCCTCGCTAGCTTCAGCGCGGGCACGTCGCCCCCATACAATTCCCTTACTTGCTTGGATTCCTTGAAGGGGATAAAAAAGAAGTTAGTTTGCTGCAGTGACTGCAGCATCAATAAGTCAAAAGGAACCTTGCGATAAAGATCTGGGTGTATCAATCATCTGGATGTGATGCTCTTCCTTGGGCATCAGATGGGGTTCACCGCTAACACACTTTTTTTACTTCCTTCCTGACTGGCCTGTCCCCCCCTCCCCCTACGTGCCCCTCCCTACTGCGGCTATCCGACCATTTTGCCCATTTCAGAGGCTAAAGGATAGCCGCCCCGGTCAATCTCGGGGGTTCCGAGGCCAAGAGTAATATGAGTAGATCCGCCGATATAGCCCCCCCAAATGGTGGGAGGCATCTATCTTAGTGGGCTAAATAAATTATATCTCTCACAACCACATTCAATATCGCGGTAAATCACCATCAATGGGATGGATCCCGCTGGTTTGGCGCATGCCTTCGGCCTTGGTTTGTCTTCGTCTGACACTATTGCCATGGCCATCCACTGGACTTCAAATGATGGGCTGCCATTGCTCGCGCCTCCCCTCGAAAGTGAGGCTGAAGAAAGTTCTGTTCAGCCTAAAAGTCTATATTATTTATGTCTTTATCGCATCACCCACCGCCCACCCTTCCCCCTTAATGTACTATCTGATGTCTGTCACTACTCCACAATTAACCCAGGAGACACTCACACCACATCACTATGTTCTATTCAATTCTTTTCAACACGAGTTACGATTAATGGCCAAGTAGGTCAAACAAATTGATCTCCTTTCGTCATATCAGAACTGACGGTCTAGACAGACAGATCAAATCAACACATTTGCACCCTTAGAAGGCTGGCAAATGGCGGTCAAACCTAGCGCACCATCATTGAGCGCTCACTACAACTAGCCGCTTCAATTTTCTTTCGCGGTACCATATCTGGATCCAGATTGATCGATCGCTTCGAATCTGGGTCAGTATTGATCGATCACTTTATCCACGCTGTCTTGCCCAATCAATACCAGCCAAATAGATAATTTCCATGTGAAGGTTTGAGGCGAGGTGCGCACGACGCTACAAATCAAGGTCATCATCCAGGTCATCCTCTTCATCAAAGTCAGCATACTCGGGATCGTTGTCCTCCAAGAATATTCTCGGCCTAGACGGTGTCTTGGCATCATCAGCTCTTACACCTAACACGCCAACATGTTGGTTATCAAGCGTTTCTTCAACCTCAACGACCGCTTCTTCTTTGTCCTTGTGGCAATCCAAGATCCAGTATAGTGCCTTCTTGTGGCCATTCGACCTGCACCGATAATGATGAATACTGATCGGCAGATGGTCATGAATCAGTTTGCCACCAAGACCATTTTTTCCGCCTCCGCGTCTTATCATTTCTAAGGTCCCTGTCACCACTTCGTTGGTGTCTTTGTGATAGTCTTCAGTCGAAGGTCGCAAATGTAATTCGACCATAGCATCTGCTAAGTCCTCTAACCGGCGATGACCGGAAGGCCTTATTGATTCATATAGAACTGGCGCAATGATAGGCGACAATACGTCATGGTCGTCTGTGGATAATCCCAAGCTCTCAAGAAGCAATGCCACCTTTTCAACCCCGTGGTGATTCAGCAAAGGGGTCAATGAATCCAGTATGACTGGGATTGGTTGGGAGGTACTCTCCTCAATGGATCTGTTCTCGTTTCGACCTCGCGATGTGATCGCTGCACGTCTGATTGCATTGGCGACAGATTGGAGCTTGTCAATGCGTGAGCATACAACCGAGCCATCATTTTCGTCCTGTGCATCTTCTTCCCACCCGAATGGGTTTGATGTAAGATCAACAGTTGCACCATTCCGTCGAAACATTTCCAGAGCTTGCTCAGCCCTGTCAGCAGCCCTGATCGAACCAGGACAGAGATCAGAAGTTGACCCCGGGCTGAGATATCTATGTTGTCCACAGCTGGATACAAAAACTACCGACCCATCACAACTGTGACACAGATCGACGAAAGCCTGGTCCCGCACGAAGTAACCCGGCGCGCCATATCCCAGGCGCGGCACGCGGCCGATCGCTTCGCTCGCAATAGCGCCCGAAGCAGATTGTCCATCCGAACCTGTCGAGGATTCCATAGCGAATTGTCGCGGAGTGGGCATCGAGTGCTGGACGAGGATGACCCCCGACGTCCCGGACCGTTTCCCGGCCATTGTCCTCGAAAGCAGGGCATCCCATGGGGTTCCCGACACAGGAGCTTTCTCTCCCTCGACCATAATGAACTCTCTCTCTCTCTCTCTCTCTCTCTCTCTCTCTCTCTCTTCTCCTTCTCTCGCCCAGCCGCAGGCCGACTGACACTATCGTAGGTACTTATAGAGCACAACAGTAGGTAGTGGTCTGTCTAACTACTTACCTTAGCTTATGCAAGTCATAGGTTCACCGTCCGCGATCGAGAATCGAGAGCAGGGGTGGTGCAGAAATAAATGGCAGAAATGCCCATAGAGTCTACACCAGCAGCACGGACAGACTACCAGGACGACACACAGGCCGCGACATGGGCGACCGGTCTTTGGCGCTGGGACTGTCCCAGGACACAGGCCGCCGCGGACTGTCCGCACGTGGTCCTTGATCCAGAGGCAGACGTAGGCGGCCGGACTGTCCGGGGGTTGTTTGTGCGTCCGAAGTGACTCTCGCTCGTGAGCTCATGACACGCCGTCGAATCAACCTCTATCCATGCAACAATAAGCCGGTCCATAGAGGCGTCACCGTTGTTAAAGTTCGTCGGCAGGCGCGCTGTTCGGCGGGGGGA